>WBNH01012630.1:0-241406 GCA_013401255.1 Urocolius indicus
CAGGAGGTTCCTCTCTGCCCAATGTCTGTTTAACATTGAACTTTTAGTTTTATAAAAGCAAGTAAATATATCTCTACTGGACATATAAATATTTTAAAAGCTGTAACAGACACTATAATTATTATTTTAGCATATAGATGTTTGCATGTGTAGCTGTGGGTAAGATTGCAAAGATGTCTTTTTGGTAAATATAATCAGGGAATAATCCCACCTTATTCTCTTATATTGATTTCTAGCTATATACTTTTTCTGCTTTGTGTGTAATTGGGATTATCCAATTCAGACTTGACATCCTGGGAATTTCTTTATGGTATCTGCATAGACTTGAATCCCTCTGGCATCCATAGATTTTTTTTTTTCCAATCACAATTAAGTGCATTGGTTTATTTCATATGGAATTTGAAGAGTTTTTATAGCATCTTTCTTAGAAAGGCACAAGTACACATACATCATGTTGATGGTCTTCGTATGTTTAGTTCTGCTGGTTTTGCAGTATATAGCCACAGTCTGACAACTTTGTTAATGCAAGCATGAAATGCAAACACTATATAACTTGAAATGTAACTCTTTTTTGAAGAAAACATTTTGAACATCCTGAGCACATTTCAAAGTATTATCCTCAATTTTGAACTGGAGAGCAATTTACCACAACTCTCCCTCCCAACCCTGTCGTACAGAAACATCAGTCTTCAGTAAATACTATAGCTTACACTCATCTCTCAGAGCTTTCAAGTCACTTTCTGAATATAGTCAATCCTTTCATTGAAATGGTAGCCCACAAACCAAATGCTGTCCATGATTAATTCTTACATACATTTCCTGTAACACGCTCTTCCATTGTACTGTTGGCACGTTGTGTTTCTGGTTGCACAGTCTCTCTAGGCACGGTCAAAATGTACTAATTTATTTTATTATGATGTATTTTTGGTTTTCAATTTGCCTGACCGTTTTTCTCTTCTCCAACATTTCATGGTGCTAGTGTCTTCCTTTCCTGGGAGGGTACTTTAGCAAATGTCACAAACATACACACTTACCATGTTAATAACCTGGAGATGAGAGTTACGTACTGACAAATGGAATGGTATCATCTTCGTAACAATAAGAAAATACTCTGATGATATTTAAACTTAGTTTTTTTCATTTCTCAAATCAAAGTATTTTAAAAATTATTCCTAACATCTACAGGGAGGGACCAAGCAGGAGCAAAACAGCACTGAAATCACTTTGCGGGGTATTAAAATCAGCTGAAATATGACGATTCTGTGATTCTATGAAAAGTGTTAAGATGCTGGTTGCAGTACTGAATGACTAGTTACTTTATTTAGTGCCTAGATGGTTCTTGTTTTTCCTGTACGAGACACAGCCTGGTGTGGGACCTGACAGAGACGTGATAAAACCACGCACACAAAGAGGGCTGTAGCAGCCATCTTGTAACACCTCTTCCTGGTCCTCCAGTTTGCTCTCCTAGCTATTGCCTAAATGGTAGAGCAGTCAAAGTTGGGAAAAAAAAACGATAAAGATGTCTCTCTGTTGTATTATCAGGTATGTAAACATTTTTTAAAAAAATGGTTTTTTCAGTCACATCTGCAATTACTACGAAGTAGAAAAGGACCTTGGAAGGGTTGTGCCTTTGTGAAATGGATATAACATGTTGTCTCTGGAGAAATAGTTCTTTGCCCCCTGGTGGTGAATTAATTTGGAAAAATATTACACTTTTAGGAAAATTTACTTGAAATGAAAATGAAATACTAATTGCTCCATTGAATACAAGTAAAAGTAACCTGCTGAGCAATACTTAATATGTCAAACATCATTAAGCAAAATCCTGTTATGAACGAGCTCCATCCAACCTTGATAGTCACTGCAGAACAGAATAAAAGGAACCAGCCTCACTGTTTGAAAACTGTATGAGGCTTTCAATGTTTGTAAAATGTGCTTCTTATTTTGATTTTTCTGGTGCATTAACACAAATGCCTTGAGAACAAAGCATAGTCTTGAGAATCCCTGGTTTCCAGTGTTATTACCTTATGGAGTATGGGAATTACATTCCTGTGCACAGCATCTTTAGATATGCCCTTCTCTAGAGCTCAGTAATGTCATCTTGTACAGCGAGATCTCTCTTTCTTGGAAACTAGAATAACATTCTATGGATGGAAATTTTAAGAGCTGTACATGTTTCTGAAAGTTGTTTAGAGGTTTTCAGCTTGCATATGTTGAACATCTCCATGTGTGAATACAGTGCCAGGATGTCGTCCTTGGAACAGTAATAACAAAATTGGCATTGCAAGTCAACCACGTGCAGTTTAAGCCACAGATTATTTTGAAAGGTGGCAAGAATACATTGTTTAAAAAGATGGTAATAACCCTTCCAAACATTGATTTTATTTTGTCTTTTAATCCTTATACTTCCTGAACTTCTGCCTGAGACAGTGCTTCCTCACGTTGATTTTCTTCAGGAAAAGACATACCTAAACATAATGACAGACTATTGTCACGTCATACAACAAAACATTATGCATCTGTGCTGCAAAAAGGCCATTTATAATGATGAAATCCTTCACACGTTAGCTTTATGCTACTTGTTACTTTGAAGATGAACCTTCTTTTCTTATCCCACAGTCTGTGAGTCAGCTGGTATGATGCTAATGCAGCCCCAGGTAGTTTTTCAGCTTTGCAAAATTGCATCACAGGGTATGGCATACTCAGGAGGCAGAGATTGTTTGGGTCTTGGCACTCATGATGTAACGTGAGGAAAAAGGGAAAACAAATGTAGCTAAAAGAGAGCTGCCCAGACCAGGCACGAATTAGCTGTTTCCTAAATAATATTCTTTCATGTCTGATGGACTGTAATAGCTTTCTCTTTTTAGCTGTGCTGCTTTTGCTTCTTCTTCCATTCCTTCATTTTTTTTTCTTACTTTGACTTACGTCTGGTCCAAGATAGCAGCTGGTCTATGCAAATAGCATATTCCTTACAAACCTTTCCGTGGGCAGGGTTGCTATAAAGTGATTCTAGTCCCCCTTCTTTTCCCAATGCCACGCTGGATGTTACCTTCCCTCTGTCTCCACTGAATTTGTCTGTTTGTGTAGCTATCGTCTAAACTGCATCTGCAAAACGATCTGGCTTTAAAAAACAACACAATCTCTTAAAAAGGCAATAACCAGACTGTTTGCCGGTTGGGATGGAGCACTACAGGATCCCCTGACCGAGCCTGCTGCCGCCTCGCTCGCAGCTTTTGCAGGAGAACCGTCTCTTCCGGTGCAAGTCCTCCAATGTTCCTGCCAGCTGTGAAACAGAATTCCTCCCTCCGCTCTGCTTAGCCTCACAGCTCGGGGAACAACTTGCTTTCAGCTCTCTGGGTGCAGTTATACAAAGAGGTTTTTTTTCAAAGGAGAAAGCCAGTTTAAGCCTGGCAGTTTCCTGCTTGCTCTGCCCTCTTGTTCTTGCTCCCTTCATCACAGTTCGCTGTCCTCTTGATTGTGCGAATGCAGCTGTTAGTGGGTTGTGTTATAAATTGGATCACAGAGATAACTACTGTGTGCATAAGGCTTCTGTGTGTATGTGTATGTATGCAAGCACAAACAGCATTATATTCTTTTTCTGTTGTTTTTTTTTTAAAGGGATCATTTCAGCGATTTGCTTTATAATGTGCCCCACGAGGAGTTGAATTAGCACAGTTGAGGAGGCAGCAAACAGTGGCACAGAGGTAGGAACAAGCGCCTGAGCTGGGGGCAGGGTGCAGGAAACTCTGAAGGCAGCTTTGTAACATGGGTTTGTTACTGTAAAAAACCATGTAGAGCACCTAAACTAAACAGCCAGAACAGAAAACTGGAATGGACTGCAGAGTAGTCAGGCTCGTGATTGCTGGAGATAAGGCTTTATCTTTAGGAAGAAGAAGGGTGGTCTCTTAATAAGCTCTTTCCTCTAGGTGTCTGCTGTTCATTTGAGACATCGAAATCACAGGCTATTTAGCTATTCAGAATATGATTGTGTGAATCCTACTGGGCTTATGAAGCATGTTGGTCTTTCAGTGCTAGTAAAAACGCTAATAATAACTGGTTCATGCCTCCGGCCTTGGGTGCTACTGTCAATTAGCATCAGAACAGAGATTTATTTAAACAAATTATTTCTGTATATGCTTTCCCTTACGGTTTGCAAAGAAGAGCTTCACGACAGAGCAGATCTAATTTAGTGATACCTGTCTGTGTATGCAAACAAACAGGGCTGAGAAAGAAAATGCCATCCTTGCCTTCATAGCTCTCCACATTCTTAAAGGAGCTGCTGAGCTGTGGAGACTACATACAGAATTAAAAGTCTTTCTCTGATCTGTTAGCCATTTAAATGTCCTGTCTGAGTCACAGGAAAAAAAATACTAATACCTCCCAACATGAGTAGTTTTAGACCAAAATGACAAAGCCATGTGTCACTGTCTCCCTTCTCCTCCACCTTTGCGTCAGAGTTTGCCACACTGAGATTTAAACTGTTGTCATTGGTCACCCAAATCGCCAGTCGTTGTGCGTGTCACTGGACGTATCTCATGAGGTTCATGGCAGGCTCATGGTGAAGGCAAGCACTGCTGAATTCGATTTCATTTGTTTTGTGCTAAGGCATTCTCTGAAAGCAAGACAGAGAGCTGACTTTTCATTTAACTGATAAATTATATACTGTGGAAGCCTAGTGTGACTTGGATTAATTGAAGTGCCAAAGAAGGGGGAAGGACTCAAATGACTCACCAAGAAAAAATAACTTCTCATGACTTTACAGAGGAAAACAGAACGAGAAGATAATAACTGTCATTATTAGCCTGGCGCTTATAGCATTTTAATAGCATTTTCTTCACAAAAGTTCAGTATTTATTCTTCGGAACACAGAATGGTTCTAAGGGAAACATTTAAACTAATCTCATAGTCTAGACTTTAAATACGAGTCCTTTTTAGAAACGTTACATGGAGTATCAGGCCTTCTCTTCTAATGGTTTCAGAAGCAGAATAACCACAAGTTTTCAGATTTCCCACATTGGAATAATTTATGTAAGCCGTCTTAAATGTAAGGTATCTCTTAAATATGTATGTTAAATGATCATAATCCCATACTCTTTAGTGCATTTTAAATCTTATTCTTTCTAAATACACGTTTCTCTTGACTGAAAGAAACCGATAATTTATCTGAAGATAGAATTCTGACATTGTTTTTTTGCAAAATAAGTTATCATTTGCTGACGTTCTCCAAAGGACTGAAGCCACAAGCTACTTGTAATTAGTGGCCAGCGTTTGCATAGTTTTTACTAGTCTCAGTGGACCAGATCACCTGCTTTTAACACGTTTTGGAAGGCTCTGGTAATAGTTTGAACGAGAGGAGCCAGAGATGGATTTGGAAAGATAAGAAATTCTGAATGATGCAAAATAAGATCAAAATAACAAATGCTTCTCTTAGAGGCTGATCGTTGCAACAGATCAACTTAAGAGGCTTCGAATGTAATGAGGCAAGATGAAGCAGATATGGAAAACACAGAATGGGTCAGAAGGGAAGGAGAATTTGGAAATTAAGGGGAATTGAGTATTGCTGACCTCACATTCTAAAAAACCTTTACCTTGCCTTAAAAATAATACTACCTTACTGAACTCTTCATTTGCCCCTTGTTTCTGAGGATGCCTTGAATGTTTAAAGATTTGCTCTACAACCTTACAAGTAGGCAACTTTTTGGATCCACAGCTAGTGCTTTTGTGCAGTACATTCTGAGGTTTGAAAGCCAGAGTGCAGATACACAAGGCAACAAGAAGAATTTATAGTATGAATACTGGTGTGCAAACCAACACATTAAGAAAATAAGGCCGAGGGAAGAAAGTGATCTCTACCAGGTTCAGTTACTCCAGCAAAACAAAGCAGCTGATAAATTACTTTCTGTGCACTTTCTCATTCTCTAGAAGACATTTTTTGGGGGGATCTGTGATCAAATGTGATGAGCGTTTTTTAAGATCATGAGAATGAACAATTAAACACTCCTGTCTGAGAAGGGTGAATTGGAAGGGTTTTACATCAGACACTGTTGGTTAAGTTGTTATTTCCTCGCAAATGGGTTTAGGTGTCTTTTCAGAAAACAGAGCCAGAGGCAGAATCGTGATCCTAACAGCCCAGTGGGCATGCATATGGGATATGGAAACACGAGTTTAAATATCAATCTAATTAATATTTAAAGAGTTCATACAAAAGGGAATAGTTTCAATACAAGAGAACACCTAGGACCGCTCTCTATGAGTTGGAAAATTGATAATGGTTATGTTAGTTCAAGTGCATATTCTGAATTAAGCAGAGCATATATAAAACCACATCTTGGCTATTCCCGTAGAGTATCCAAGGCAGTGCAGTGATTTTGTGAACGCGGCTTAGCTCCTCCTGGGTGAAATCAGGTGCACACAAGATAGGCATTGAGGCTGCTTTTTTTTTTTTCTTTTTTAATTGGAAAAACTATTTTCTGAACTTGATTCAGTTCATGGATGAGTGAAACTGTCTTTTCTTAAAGAGGAGATTCTCACAGTGAGTTATTAACCTGGCCTAGCTTCCAGGGAGAGGAAACAGATGGGCTGTTCCAAGGAGCCTGACCGTAGCGGAGAGAAGTGATTTAGCGCCGGTAATTTGTATTGCTAAGCCATTAAGTCCCCATCTAATTTCTCATCTAGCATTCACGTTTAACATTAATTTAAGCAAGGAAAGAACGAAAGGTCCAGGGAAAACAGCTTAGAACCCGCGCCGATATTGACAAAACGCTGGAGTGATCTCGGGGTGAAACAGGTTACGACAATCAAAGCCAAGAATGAATAACCGCCGCGTTCCAAAGGGCAGCCGGTGCGTGCGGGCTCCGGGGCAGCGGCGCTGCGGGAGCTGCTGTGTGCCACCAGCTCCACACGGGAGGGACGGGCGGCCCCGAGGGCGCGCCTGGTACCGGGTGCTGAGGCGGCGGCCGCCCCTCGGGACCGTGGCGCTGCCTTCAGGGGTGACAGCGAAGCGAAGGGCGAGGGCGCTGTGCGGCGCCGGGGCGCGGGGGCGGCGGCGGCGGCNCGCCCCGCCGCCCCTCCATTGCGCGAGCGCCGGCCGTTGCCCGGGTACCCGACGTCACGGGCTGCGCAGGCGGCGATTGGTCAGGCGGAGAGGACACCTCCATCCCTCTCCCCACTCCCCGCCCCGCTGGGACTCGCTGCCGGCGGGGCCGGGCCTGTCTCCTTCCAGCTCAGTGCGTAGCTGCCGCCGGGGCGTGCGCGGCTGACGGCGGAGCCTCCCCGGCCACGTCCTCGCCGCTGCCGCTGCCGGGGTCATGGCGCCGCGTCCGCGGCTGCTGCCGCTCCTGGCGCTGCTGGCGCTGCTGGCGCCCCGCGCTCGCGCCTGGGACAGCGGCGACCTGGAGCTCTTCGACCTGGTGGAGGAGGTGCCGCGGAACTTCTACGACTTCCTCGGGGTGCAGCAGGTGAGCGAGGGACCGCTCCCCCTCCTCCCTCNCTCCTGTCACGCCGTGCCTGCCTCCGCCGATCATGGCTGTCTCGTCCCACCCCCCGCAGCGCTGCCCCTCGCCGTCGCCCCTCCGGCCGTCTCCTCCTCCTCGCCTGGCGCTGTCATCCCCCTCTTGCCCTGTGGCACGCGTGGCCGCCCGGCTCTGCCGCTGCAGCCTGGGGCCTCCCCCTCGTGCCCCGTCTCTCGAGGCTCGGGACAAGGCTCCTGTCCCTTCTCCAGCCTCATCCTTTTCACCGCAGGGGCTCTGCTCTCTTTCAAGTACTGCTCTGTTTTTTTCATCCTCCTGACCTCAGCATGTCAGCTGTCCCACTGTACCTTTGTGCGTTCCTACTGCCTGTTGCTCTTCTAAACGTTATCTCATTTTCTTCAAATGCACCTATAGATAGATAAAAGTAGCTCAGGGGCTTCTCCCGCTTCCCATTATATGTCCTCGGTATGGCTGTTTCTCATCTTTCCCTGATTCTATATAGCTGCTGGTTCCTTATGTGCTCAGGATTGTGCATCAACATGCATTTCGCCTCCTGTTTTCTCTCACGCATGCCATGTGGTAGACAGTGACCTTTTGCTATGGTAATGGCTTGTAGATTGCTGTATTTGTTTACCTGCTGTCCCTGTTGGTTATTGTGCATGGTTTTCATCTCCTAACATTTAAGATTACCTTCAAGCACTTGTTATGCACCTTTGGTTAATTTTCATGCACATGTGGGCAAGGAGGGAACCCATTCTCCCAACACTTATCCCCTCTTTCTTGGGTATGTTGTAGAAGTGGTTGCTGGTTTTGCTGCCACTTGATGTCTTCTATTTGTACCACTTGTCCTGGCTTCCACTTGATGGATTTCCTCATCTCTAGATGCTGTGCTCTGTGTGTGTATGTGTGTGTGTGATCGTGCCTGAGCTCTCTCTCTGTGCACCTTTGCAATCTTCTTGTCTCTTTCAGTCAGTGTTCATCACCTCAGTAATTAGATATACGATTCTTTATAATCAGGTACTTTACTCAGAGTCCCCAACAGACATTTTATTCTTTGTTTTGTAACACCTCTACATTCTGGTGAGTGATCCTGCTGTTTGAATGGCTTCCCTGTTATCCTGAAGTTTATTCTGATGTAGTTTGTGTAGTTTTTGGGAATGATAGCTGTGTTTTCAAGTATATTTCATTAGGGCCTACAAAGAGAGGGGAGGTGTCTGCAATGTGCAAGGACCTTGTTTTGGAAACTGTCAGCTGTGGTTGTTAATGATATTTGGGGGCTTCTGTATCACTTTAATCTCTCTCTTCTGCTTTAAGCTTCTGGTGTTAAATACTCTGGAATACCATCATACATACAACATAGCAAACACTGCTACTAAGTTTCACTTTTATGAGTCCAAAAACCTAAGTTTTAATTCCCCAAAAGCAATTTCAGTGTTGGCATACAAAATTTTATTTGTTTCAATTAGTGACGTTCAGATCTGATCTGCAATTCTTTGTTGATATTGTCCACAGTCCTTTTTTCTAGGGCTGAATCTGTACCTCACACAGTATGTTTAGCAAAATATGATGTCCCACTAGTTCACACTCCTACTCTGCTTCTAGTGTTAATGGACAACTTGAATCACTTGTAACATGGGAGCAGGGAAAAAAAGTGGTGGAAGTGCAACAGAATTTAAACAAAGTTTTGTTAGCTGTAAGTATATGCTCCATTCTCATAATGTTGTTACAGCCAAGACTTGAAGTGTAGACAGTGTTAGATGTTTTGCACATGCAGCAGAATATACTTGCGAGTACAGTAATATACAGTGTTGAAGTTGAGCATGAACAGAAGTTTGCAAGCACTGGAAAGTACTGTTTAGGTTTTGAGGTTCTTCCACATTGTATCCTCTGTTCCCTTTGCTTGCTTCTCCAGCTCTGACCTGTACCTGAAGCTCCAAACAAGATACTGTAGCAGGGTTCTGACTCCCAAAGTAGCTGCAGCTGTTCAAGTTACCCTGTGAAGGGTAATTGGTCAAGGGCAGTGCACAAAATGTCAGGTGTGCTGTGTCCTACTTCAAATATCTTAACACAAAGCTGCCTTATACCATAATGTGACTATTTGTATATTCCCTCAGGTTTTCTGCTGTTTTTTGAAAAAGCCCTATGTTTTAATGGAGTTTACTGGTTGATTTGTGTGTCACTGTTGTTTTAGTTCAGGTGCCTTTGACTGGAATGCTGTGATTAACTTGTAGTTCTGATGCTAGTGGCTTTATTCCCTGTGTTTAGGTGGATTTCTTGGCATTTCAGCACAGGAGGGACAGAATATGTGTGACAAAAGCTTCTGTGGCCATAGCTTTGGGGTATTTAATAATCTTTCATTCCTCAAAGCTTGCTTTTTCCTCCTCCCTGCTGCCATATCCCTCTTGATGTTCATTGTCATGTGTCATGTCCTGATAATCCCTCTTCCTCCATGTACTTCTAGGGGAGGGAGTGCTTCTCTCTTATGGACAATGTAATTTCTGCGTCTGAGGTACAGGTGCCCAACAATGTTTGTTAACATCAAGGCTGCCAGATTTTTTTCCTGAATGTACCTTGTGTTTTGGCAAAACATAGGGAATTACTCCAGTGCTCCCTTAAAGCATCAAAGCAGCTTAGATTTTGATGGGAGAACTATGGTACTGGAGGCTTGTTGAACCTCATGTGCAATGTCAGAAGCTGATATTGACCTTGACTGAGAAGGTGTTGTGGGAAGTCCTGTAGTCACCTGGAATGCTTTGAAGCCTCTGACTGCTGGATTTTTTTTCCTGAGATTGGAGAGAAATGATGCTTTGGTGGTTGTTGTTTTGTTACATGTCTATGCTTATGGGAGTAACTGTTTTGCATCTTGTCTTTTTGGGGGACCGTGTGAAAGCCTTCTGGCATTGTCAGGTAACTGTCCTGTGGCACTGGCAGGGTGATAGGTTTCCATCTGCTGTAGGGTTTTCCAAAAGTGGTGACTGAGAGAGGGGATGATTTAATGGAAGTGATTTTGGTTGTGAATATGGAATGACACAACAGTGACATTGTGACTGTCTTGGCTGCTAGAATAACTGTCCTTAGTGCTTGACTTCAAGGAGAACTTGACTGAGCATTTATAAATGCTTACAGAATGGTTAGGGCTGCAAGGGACCTCTGGAGGTCATCTTGCTGAACCCCGGAGTGTTAGGATTAACACCTAGATATCTGGAATTTTTTTTATACAAGGACACAATCTATCAATTTGTTAATCCATTAGCTCTAATGGTAACATAGCATGTATAAGTTTTGCAATGTTATGTCATTATTATTGCTTTTCTGAACAATTTGAGAATTACTCTACCTTCCCATTCCTTTGGTGATTCTTAAATTGCACATGTGATGAACTTGAATGACTCATCTAAAACATTGCTGTTTTCACAAAGTTTAACCCAGCAGAATGGGGAGACAAGGTAACCTTTGGCTTGAGAAAAGCTTCCATTTCCATGTCCTTCAAGTGGTTACTAAAGAAAATACTTGACAGATCAGATGTAATAATAATTTCAGTGGTCACTTCGATATGGCCATTTCAAACTGACAAGGGGATTGGCACCAAATAGTACTCTTCTAAAAGCTCAGATGAAGCATCAGAATTAAATCAGAGGCTATGCAGACTCAGTATAAAATTGAGAACATGTAAATGCCAGCTTTTTGGAAAAGTTCCAGGAAGATCTGGAGAGCTTATAAGCTTGTTTGATGGGTAAACAAACAGATCAAGTTAATTACATTGTCTCTTACAGTTTTCAATAGCTGATACCTGCATAAATATGAAATGGTCTTGAGGAATCAACTTGGCATCAGATGAACCTGTGGATCTCTGTGACAAAAGATGCTTTTGATTATAATTGTTTATATGGCTTCAAGGGAATTACCTGCTTCTGTACACTTCTTGACATGCAGCAAGGAATGCACTACAGGCCTCTGAATGTCTCTTGGAACTTTGTGATATGATTCTTCGATATGAGTGATCTGATCAATAATTTTTTAGGAAATGTTGTTTGTGAAAAGGTGTTAAAATGCATGAGCTGTGTTGCTAGAACTGGCCTGTGCAGAACAGTATGTGTTGGGTCAGTTAGGACCAAGGGATTTCTGAATAAGGCTTTGGCTTCTTCTGGTAATCAGGTAAGGGAAGAGATTTGTAGTTAAAGTTCTGCTAAGCTTGTGTATGAATGAAAACAAAGAAAGCTTCTCTCTGAGGTAGCTTTGAGGTAGTAGAAGAGGCCTTGGGAGCTCAGGTTCCAGAGGGAGAGTTAATACATGGGTGGGGCTTGCTGGTCAACATTGTGGATAAACATATAACCTCCAAAAAATGTTGAGAGGGATGCTTTCTTCAGTACTGCTTTATGCCTTCCTTGTGGCACATGAGATTTGTTTTGAACCAGGTCTAATCCATTCATGTGGCTTGAGAGAATTAAGAACATAGTATCCATGTCATTGTTAAATGATGGATTTGCTAGGTGATGCTACAGTGCAAAGTCAGAACTACATGTCCAGAACTCGATTTTGGTTCCACAGCCTCTGAGACACTGCTGTGTTAGTGATTTCAAGAAAGCGCAAGACATGAAAACCAAGGAGTCAGATTTCTTTGGCTGCGGAAAGCCACAAGCCCTCTAGATGCACACTGGAACAGGGGAGCTGTGTGTACCTTGGGCAAGTGGGAGAGACTGACAGGGTTGCCTCTGTAGAACAGAATGGTTGATGCTGAGGAGTTGGTGTCTGTGCTGTTTGCATTTCAGGGATGGGGGTTTTTTTTTGGTGCTTGTGCCAATTCTAGGCTGGCTATGTGGACTCAATGCTTGTTTATATTGAAGTGTGCTGTTTGTGCTCCTAGTTTTATATCTTACAGTTAAATTCTATCCAAAGGAATTCAGTTCATCCACTCCAGGACTGGTTCATGATATGCAGTCAGTGGGTACAGTAAAGAGCATTGCTTTCCATGTAAACTCCTGCAGTAAAAATATTGAGGTAGCTGCACCTTTAAGACTATATTTTATAGTCCTGATCCTGAAATTTACCTCTTGGCATTGTCCTGTGTGAATCTTCCATGACAAATAATTCCCATGACAAATTGTGTGGCTTTCATAATATTGCACAACATTATGGGAAACTGAAGAGAATTCTCAGGTTTTTTACGTAGTCTTGTTTTATGCAAATGTATTGACTGATGACATGCAGTGTGTACATCACTGCAGTTCTAAAGTTGTGAATTGATATGTTATATGAGTTCTAGGACATAAATTGGTAACCTGTTTTTCATAAAGAATGGCAATCTGTGAAGCCATCAGTGTTACATTGTTTGGCACTGCTGTATTTCTGGCGTTGAGTGGGTCACTGGTCCCCTCAAGTGGGAAGAGGCATGTGAGGGAGAGCTGCATCTATTCAAAGAATGTTCTCAAGTTTCCAGCAAGAACAGCCTACCTTTACCCGTGTAGATCTTCTGTCTTCCCTGGCAGGCAAGGTGCACGTAAGGGAGACAGGAAGGGGAAATGAAGGAGGGTAGCTTAGAAACTCAGCAGATTTTCTTCCCAGTGACAAGCTGGGTCACACTCCAGAGACTTATTTTGCTTGCTCTTCTAACGTTTAAGGCTGTTCCTCTCTGCTGCGTTTTGAGGTTAACATATGTGGGTGCTATGTTACAAAATTGTGGAGTGTGAATTATCTGCAAATGTTTAGACAAAATGAGATCTAGGTTGGTAATACTGCTTCAGCCTTCCAAGTTTTGTAATACTTGATCTGGTGAGACAGAGCTTCACACACGTGCAGTTATGGCATCACTTTTTTCGAATAATTGTGTCAAAACTATGAGCTGTAGACTTTCCTTGCTTTTTATAAGATAATTTTATCTGTGTGTGACAAATAGGATACTCACTGTGACCTTTCAAATTATTGTGCTGTGAAAGTGACACGAAACCATGTAGCAGCTTGGTATCTCAGTTACTTCAAGGAAATCAAAGTTCTCGGGATGATGATTAAACATCATGTCGAATGGTCTAAGTCTGTTTCAAGAATGTTTTCTACTTGTTCAAAATATATGTTAAGCAAGTCTAGTACTTTTGGAAGGCATTAGATTTTAAAGCACTATCAATTGTAACATTAGAGTTGTCAATTGGAAAGGTGAAATACGTTTACCCTTTCTCGCTCCAAATTGTGCAAAATAATTAACAACTAGGTGACCTTTATTTGGATGGTGAAACTGTACATTTCTTCTAAGTGATAGATGAGAGGAGGTTCTTCGAAATTGTTTTTAACAATTCTTCTTCTGTTCTGGCAGTTACAGCCAAAAAAGGGCCCCCCAGATATAATATCAACATTGAGGCAGTGATAGACTCATTGTGCTAGTTCAAACAAAAATAGCATTAGAAAATCAGATTTGTTTCTAGAGGCTTTAGCGATAATCTTGGTTCATTCCATAAAAGTAATTGTGTATTTTTTTCTTAGTATATTATTGAGACATAATTCTCCATCCCTTCATGGTTTTAAACTTCCTATTTGAGTGTGTTACTTCTAAGTTATACATAGAAGCGAGATTTACAGCAGTTCTGGAAACTGCTTGTCATAGAAAATGTAAATGATTAAAATAGTGTGAAGTCATTGTTTATTCTTTAGGATCCAAGCGAACAAAGTTGTTCTGAACTACAGAGTAATTGAATTACTCATGAGTCACCATAGAGAAGCAGTTGTCATAACCACTCAGACTTGTAACTGAGGATGTTGCAGGACATGGGTTTTCATGTATATATTTTGGTTTTGCTTTTTTTGCCAGTGCTGAACTTCCAGGTAAGATGCTGACATTTTAGAAGTGCATCACGTATGTATAATGTTCCCTGGTGGTTTTGCTCATAGCTGCTGCATTTTTAAATGATCAAGACATCTAGACTTGTGAAACTCGTATTTTCCATAAAATAGATTTTCTATATTGTTTCCTATTAAATTTCTGCTTGGGTGTTGTCCAAGGAAATCAGGGTTTTGTGAGTTTTTTTGTTTGTTTGTTTGTTTCACTGTTGCCTCCTTTCTTAAAGACACAGAAATGTTTCAGAGTCTATCATTATAAGTAGTTTTAAAGACATTTGCTGTTAACTTTCCCTGGTGATTCATTCATATAATACTTTGCTGGTTTCTTCCGAATTATATTTTTCTTCTTTCTTACTGTAGAAGGATATATAACAGTAGGAAACTACTATGTTTGGGAACCCAAGGGAACTAACAGAATGCAAAATGCTGGGAAAAGGATAAAACAAACAGCCTTGAATTAACTTTTTTGCTGTCTGCAGCAGCAATAATGTTTCAGCTCTTCCTCTCTATTCTTCCCACTTCACTAATCCTTTAACGATGTATCCACAATGACTTGATGTTCAGACTGTGGAAGAAAATGAGCCCTTTTTTATTTCCTATATTTTTATTTCCTATAATTTCTATGACTTTGGGAACAACCAATTTCTTGGTGAGGACTGGTAGGTAACCTGTACAGGTGGCCTCTGGTACTTACATAAGGCTGTATGTTTTATGATTGTTTCAAATTTCATCATCTTTGCTGAAGTTCTCATGTATGTGCCAATGTTGGCATCTAAAACAGCCCCAAAATTAATCTAACATACAATTTTATTAATGACTTCCCAGTGGGCTTTTTACTGCTTGATTACTGTGGATTTTAGTCATTGTGTTTGTCTGTAAAGTTGTATAAAGAAAAAAATTTAGAGGCAACCTTAATTTCATTCTGTTGAATGGTAAACCTTGTATGCACCTTCTAGAGTCATTTTGCAATTGAGATTAACACCATTTTCTAATCAGATCTAGAGAAAATGATAGCTTTAAGGGAGATGTTTGGAAGTATCTATGGTGCTATTTTAAGTGCTTGGTAAAATTAAAAAAAGAAAATTCAGCATATAAAATGTTCTTTAATTGAGTTGGTGCTCCTTGTGTTCTCAGCAGAGCCAGTAACAAAGAGCCTGTGGTGCTGTTACACAGCTGAGCCAGTAAGAATGAGAGTAGGTGATAACAAAGGAGTTTTCATCTATAAGAATAGGTCTGATATTAAAATGAATAAAAGGAGGAAATTAATGTATATCTGAAATGTTTTGTTTTTTTCCACAGCATCCTACTGCGCTAACGAAATTCACGTGGCATACAAAACCCTGTGGATTTGCTTTTGATTTGCTTGTTAGTGTTTGTGCTTTTGCTTAGCCATATTGCTGTGCCTATAAGGTTTGCTTCTCTCAATTTTGTGTTCCTAAACAGTAGGGTTTGTGGTTTTTATCCTGCATCTAAAATTGATGTTTTTTCCCTAAATAATGAGGAGGTTTGGGGTTTCTGGATTTCTTTTGCTTCTTGTTTGTTTGCCTGCCAGCCTCGTTACTAGCCTTGCCAGCTATGTTACTAGCTCTGTATAAAAGTGATTTGTAAACTGTTATGTAGCAATGGGTTATATGTTACAGTTATGAGAACAATAACAAAGTTTGAATGTAACACTTAAAAACAGGACTTTGTGTTACTGGGCTCTCATCTGATGGATTGCTTAAGTGTAAATTTCTTGAATGACCCAGCTCACAGACTTTACAAATGGTTCTTGGTGTCAAACAAGCAGTGGAATAAGAAAACAAAAATCAAGCAATCCCTCATCTCTGCTAGATCTGAAATTCTCCTTTCTCCATGTTAGTCTAGAAAACTTGCAGAAAAAAAAATCAGAAGATGCATAGGAGCTGCAGTCCTTCTCTGCCTAAAGAGAAAAGGAAAAAGTAGGGGAGCCCTGCGTTTTTACTGGAATTCTGAAATGCTGGTATCTCCAACACTGTAAAGAGCTTTTGCTTGTTCAAAGAAGCGTTCAGTGCCGAGAAAGGACATTGGGAAGCCTTATTACACTGATTTGGAATGAAGATCTGCTTCTCTATGGGACAATAATTGATTTTACCTACCTCTAAAAATATTGCAACAGATTCTGTAGTCTGAACAATGTCTTATTACATTTCAAACTGATGTAGACTAACTTTTATATTTAATCACTATTTCATAGTCAGTGATTCCTATAGTGTTCTTCATGGGATACGAATGTGTGATGGGAGAGAAGAGCAGTATGCCCTCTAAATTTGTGACAGTTTACAATCATATTAGTAATTGCTTTGCTGGATGGAGTGTTTAACAGTGGCTACTACAATTTACAGTAGGAAAAAGAAAAAGTCTATAAAATTTCATCCCATAAGGGAGGCTCTTCCCATTTCCTATTAGGAATTCTTTAACATTCCAATAGAAAGGAAATATTAATTCAAGCACTTCTTTCAGTTAGTTAAAACTTTGAAATAAATTTGTTTTCCACCCTGAGTCTACCTGTCTGTTGAACAGAAAGTATTTCTTCTGCCAATTTGTAACCTATGTGGTTTGTATATTTTCCTGTATTCCTATTCCAGTAGCTTTTCAACATTAGAAATAAAGTAATGACTTCAAATGTTGGACTGATCTATTGAAAATAGTATTTCAACAGTTGAAATACAGATCGAAGGTATCAGCCAGTGAATTGTCTCATGCAACATAGAGTAGTGAAAGAACAAACCTCTTTTGTCCATCAGCTATGTACTCTATTTATAAATCAGGTATAACTGAGTTGCATCCATGTTTAGTTACATATTGCAGAGTTCCCATGCCAAAGTGCACTGATAGCCCATTTAGTAAATCTTTTTGGTCTTTGTGTTTTCTGGGTGTGCAACACTAGGTGCCTAACCAGAGCTGTGTCAATTTTGAAAAATAAAGTTAAATAAATTCCAATCCTCTGCTGGACAGAGAGAGACTTAACCAACTAATTTTGTCAGTCATGATGGTTTATTCCTTTCACACTTACCATTCTTACCTACAAATGAATGTGCCATCAGGTCGTTTTATCACTCCTCCACCTAAAACGGACAAGGGAGAAATAAATATAACAAAGGGTGTGTGAGTCAAGATAAAGACAGGGAGCTCACTCAGCCATTACAGTCCCAGGCACAACAGACTCAAGTTGGTGAGGACTGGAAATAAAACTGAATCTTAAAACACCTCCCCCACCCTCTCCTTTCTTTCTGGGTCTCTACCTCCTCTCCCTCAGCAGCACATGGGGAAGGGGGTTAGGGTCAGGTCATCAGAGATGGTCTTTGCTGCTGCTTCCTCTCAGGGGGAGGCCTCCTCACACTTCTCACTGCTACAGTGTGGGGTCTGTCCCAAGAGAGACAGTCCCTCATGAACTTCTCCAACATGTGTTCTTCCCAGTTCTTCATGAACTGCTGTAACGTGGGTTTTATCCATGGGGTGCAATTCTTCATGATCTGCCCTCGTGTGGGTCTCATCCACAAAGAAACAGTCCTTCACTAACGAACTGCTCTGCTCCAGTGTAGGTCCCTCACCGGTTCACAGGTCCTGCCAGAGACTTGCTCCAGTGTGGGCTTCCTGTAGGGTCATGGTCTCCCTCAGGCTTCCACCTGCTCTGGTGGGGGATCCTCCCCAGGCTGCAGGTGCATCTCTGCTCCTCCATGGCTGCAGGGGCAGGGCCTGCCCCACCAAGGGCTGCACAACAAGTCACAGATGAATCGCCTTTCTAGTGCCTGGGCACCTCCTCTGCCTCCTTCTCCACTGACATTGGTGTCTAGAGAGATGTTCTCACATTCTTGCTCCCTTCTGCTGCTGCAGTTTTAGCATCTGTGCAGCATTTTTTTCCCCTGTGCAAATACATTAATCACAAAGGTGTTACCTCCATTGCTCATTGGCTCAGCCTTGGTCAGTTTTGAGTCCATCTTAAAGTTGACTGGCACTGGCATTATCAGCTACAGAGAAAGCTTCTAGCAGCTCTTTGCTTAAAGAAGCCACCCCTGTAGCCCCTCTGCCACCAAAATCTGGCCACATAAATCCCTTAATTTTTTGGTGGGGGTGAAGACCACTGGTTAGTGAACTTAGATTTGAGGACAATAGTGCAAGTAGATCAGCACCTTGTTTTCCGCAGCCCTGAGGTTCTTCCATTGAAAACCACTTTCTGTCCATATAGTTAGATATTCATCACCATCTCTGTGCAGTTAGATATTCTTTTTGTCACTGGAGATACCTGCCTCTATTTTCTTTTAATTTTGTTATCGTTTTTCTCAGTGGTGTCACACAGAGTAGCTTCTGAAGAGGATTTATTTTTTTGGACACACATGTATCAGTTACAAATAATGTGATTTGTTTTTTTCAATTATTTTTTAGTGTTATTTGCAATTGAGAACAGTAAACATCTTTGCATTGCCTTGCTTGTAAATGTTTAATAGCAGTCTAGTACTGAGTCTCAAACAAGGGATCCTGGTCCCTGTGAGGTCCTGTGCATGGAGAGTACACCTCTGCATGTCATCCACAAACTCCTTGGATACCTTCAGGGAGTGCTGGATGCTGCCAGTGTGCTTTGGCTGGTTTCCACCCTGGTTAATTATTTATATCCTTCTGTATAACCCTTGCACTTCCTAACTAAAAATAATAAAGCCAGTTGCAACAGCTGGTGTTACTTGGGGAGAGCATGTGAACCTAGCCATGTTTTGCAGTCTATTTGCCCCTCATACCTCTTAGCCTCCACATTTTTCCAAGAGTAATGTTAAGGTGCATTAGTGGTGATTACCTTTCAGCTGGTGCTGAACAGCTGTACAGCAGGTTTGGAGAACTATCAGCAGTGTGTCTTGGATTGCTTAATGATTTGTATTCGCCAGCTCCAAGCTCTGCTCATTGTAGGCATGGTTTAATTTAAGGTGACAGTCTTACCTATGCTGAATCTTGTCTCACTTCTTTGACAGTTCACTTGGTTTGGCATTCCCTTGCTAGTGTCTGGTATCTACCCAAAATGTATAGTGTCATCTATGAACTGTGAGATTTTTCTGTTCCTCAGGTTGTCATTCAAAGTGCTGAATAAAGCCAGTATCAGCACCAATCTCACCAGCAGGAGACCTTTCAGCTGCCTATTCTCTGCTCTGAAAACCGGGCCATGAAACCTTGCTTTTTGTATCCTGTTCATTAATTTTCTATTTGCAAGAATCTTTCCTCTCATCCTATGGCAAATTAATTTCTTTGGTAACCTTTGGTGTAGAACATTTTCAAAAAGTTTTTTTCAAAATTGGACTGTACTATGTGTGCCAGACCTCCTTTCTCTATCCTTGCTGGTGCATTCCAAGGCCTCTTGTGGGTTCATGAGGCAGAGACTTCTCTGTACAGAAGTCATGTAACATCTCTGCCATCAGACTACATTTATCCATTTACAGTGGCTTTATTTTTATAGCCCCTACCACCTTTAGTAAGGATGGATGACAGACTTTCTGGTTTGTAATTCTCAAGATGTCTCCTGTTGCTTTTGGGGGTTTTGTGTGTGAATGGGAATCCAGACTGTCAGGACCCCTGTGACAGTTTTGTGCAGTACTGGGTCACCTTTCTCACCTGTAGGTCTGCAGCTTTGTACCTAAATTTCATTCATCAATCTCAGCTGAAGGCTATGATCCTGGTGACTTCATAGCATCTAATTTGTCTGTTTGGAGTAATATCTTTGTATATTTATTTCAAGTTGAATTAGCTTCTGTTGACTTGTCTACTACAACAAATGTGTTGGTGTGGGAACGTCTCCAATGTCTGAATGTCTCCATCTCCAACAGGAAAGATTTGTTACATAAATTATTAAATTGCATGGCTGTAGCTTCATTCATGAATGAAACATTTTATAGTTTCATCATCAAGCAGCCTGTAGCTAATTGATTTTGATTACATTTAAAAAAACAAAAGGATTTGAAACATCAAATAAATTGTCGCTGTAGTTTGCTTGGACAAATGCAAAAGTCTGTAGCTGTACATTCCATGAATTCTACTGGAACTGGCACCAAATCCACCACACTGCTGTTGTAGTTATTGATCATAAGAAGGAAGAATAGCTACTGTTACACAGTTTTTCTTTTCTGCTGGTAAATGTATATGATTAAGCACATTTTTAGAAGCTCAGGCCTTTAACAGATATCTGGAATTAGTTCAGAAACATATCTGCTTCTAGTCACTTTGCTTTAGTAACTAGCATTAACTCTTAAAATCTGAGTCTTGGACAATAGTTCCCCTTTTACAAGGTGAAATGGAAGTCTTGGGTTTGTGTTCCTGTTGGAGTTAAGCAGAGATGATTTGTAGTTTCCTCCCATCTTTTGAATTATGATTCCTTTATCGCACGGTAATTATTTGGATTTGTTAATTCCCCAGCAAGATTTTTGCTGTGATGTACTTAATCTTATTGTTTCCAAAACAAGAAACTTGCCTAACACTAGTTATCCTAATTTTGATGGTATTTGTTAACAGCAGTGTCTTTGCTTATTCCTATTGATTTAAGCAAGACTTTGATACTGCTTTGTTTCAGTTATAAAAATCGCTGTGAAAATTTCAAGTTCTGTATTTTCTATTGAATGCTAACATTGTGAGGAGGAAGAAATGCTCTCACTTCTACAAGTTCTTAAAAGATAGAAACTTGCCAAAATAAATTTTGCAGCAGGGACCTTGTTTGAAATGCAGAAACTTTTAAGTGAACATATTAAAGTTAAAAGTTGTGTTGAATTAAGTGTATTGAATTCCAAGGTTTTACTACAGTTCTTTAGTGTACAATCAATTTTCTGTTTCTGCTTAAAGAGAGTTTATCTGTTTATAGTGTAGGGACCTGATAAACTCATACTTCTAGGTAATATCTAAAGTAATTAAACTGTATATCTAATCCTACTCATTGCTTCCACGCTGTGCGTGTGCTTTGACTAATCTCAAGATGTGACTTTAAGGTAGACTTGGTTCTTTCCTTGTACCGATATATGGGAAGTGATGTACTGAGAAATCAAGCCTGAGAACCCAAAGAAACAGTAACTAATAAAAAAAAAAAACAGGGTAATGAAAGACTTAATAAGACTTCATTTTCTAGGAATGGTGTAACTCAAGTGCAGAGTTCAGATGGATAGTGTCATAGAAGAGATATTGGTAATATTTCATGTTTTGAGCTACCTTAACAGTTGAACCTCAGATTGTGTCGTGCAGGTTCCAGTTTGCAACAATGGATCACAAAATATAAATGCCAGTAAACATTATTTAATGTTGCAACTGATTTTTATCACACTTCTTGCACAAAAAATCAAGATAAAGCCAAAACCATCATATTTA
Source organism: Urocolius indicus (assembly GCA_013401255.1). NCBI lineage: Eukaryota > Metazoa > Chordata > Aves > Coliiformes > Coliidae > Urocolius > Urocolius indicus. Next base: position 21,642 of record WBNH01012630.1, read on the forward strand.
ATTATCAAGTCTCTGAAGACATACATTTGACTAGACTGTATTTCAATCTGAAATGTTTCGATAATATTACATTCTCCCTATGAAAAGGATAGACACAAATACACTTGAAGTAAAGTTAATACTCTAATAATAGAGAACTTTAATCTTGATAATATACAGTTTGGTTTAAACCATGATGTTTTAAAGTTCTCAGTACAAGACATTTGTTTACATGCATTTTGTAGTATTTGAAGCCTACAAAATAAATTGGGACACTACTTTTTGGTTTAAAAATGTTCTTCAATAGATTGCTGTTTTGCATTGCAGATTGTCAACTAGTCTTGTAAATGTAGTTATAAAAACACTGTGTGACATTGAATATAGCTATACATATTTTCTTTCTAAGATATAATTTTGTCTCTTATGTGTTTGGCTTCCTCAAAATTAAGATTTTAAACAAAACTAAAAAAAATTTAAAAGATATTTAGAGAGCATGATATCTTAAATTTCTGGCTGAAAGAAAGCAGGAGGCTGTAAAATGTGGGTTTCTTCACTTCTGGAATATGTAAGATGCATTCCCATAGCTGCTGTGCTCTTTTCTAACAGATTAACTCAAAGACACTGTCATCGCATTAACAGTATCCCATTATTATCAGGGTATTGGTTATCCTGTCTGCTGTCATGAGATATGAGCGCCTTACATGACAGCTGGTTAGACGTGATCAGATTGATACTATGGCCAGGAAAGACAGTACTGGACTGGGATGGTTTCTGAAATTGATTTCTCAGTCAAGAGAGAATTGTATCTTGATCAGGTATTCAATATTTTGCAGTTTAGCTAAGACAAATATACAGAGTATTTCCCATTCCAGCTGCAAGAGTAGTACTTGCTACTAGCTTAAAACCCAACACCCCCCGCCCCCAGCTTGCACAAGGGTTGCTTGTGGCATCCCAGACTGTTTATCTGCAGACCTTAAAGAAGTACATACATTGCACTCATTTCCATTCTTCACTTGACCATCAGATTCACAGAAATTTCTTATCATTTTGACAATTGCCAAACAGGCTCAAGCTGTTATGTATTAATTTTTAAGGTAAATATTAAATTGGTGATTTTAGCAAGAATTAACTGCATATGCTCTGGTAATAAATGTTCTGAAGTTGTGTTTTGTTACAAGCGTCAGTAATCTGGAAAATGTACTGCAGCTACTATAGCTCAAAGAAAGGAGCTAATCTTCAAAATAATCATTACTGATCTTTTGATGACATCTGAAATTGCACCTTGCTTGTTATTCTGTCCTTGGATTTCTGTTTAGGTTAGACTTTGGTAGTTTTATTTTAATGAAGTATGAAAGCCTACCCTATTTTCTGACAAAGCCAGGTCCAGATAGTATTTCAGATTACTAGATCTTTAATTTGTAGCTCATACCCACTCTTCTAGAGTCTCAGTGATATTCCCTGCTTTACAAAGGAGGGCAAAGTCAAGTTTCCTTCCAGCTTTGACTAGAGAATACCACCTATGACTAGAATAAACACCTGTGGCCCAAAAAAGGAAGCAGATGCTTGCCATATATTTCCTCCATATTTTTAGTTGCTCTTCATTATTTCCTTTACCCAGGTAAGATGCAAACAAACCCTCAAAATGAGTGACCTGTGATGATTTTTTTTTTCCTTCTGTACAGTGTCTTCATTCGTCTCTAGACTTCATAGCAGATGTGTGTAGACGTGCCTACCAGATCAGTAGTTGGCAACAGGTTTCCAGTTTTCACTAGCCATTAGCTCACTGGGTGTCATGGAGCCTTTTTTTTTTCCCTCTCAAACTAAATCCCTAATTTTAAACTGTAAATCCTAGACTAAAGATAGAGAATGGCAGTTACCTAAATGACTTCTTGTTCTTTGCCATGCATAAAGCTTTGTTTGTTACCAAGATGGCATTGTTGCTGGGACTGCTCAGTTTTTTTTGCTTTGATAAGGGCAATATCTAGAGTCTCTGGTGGCCACAGCTGAGAACTGCTGAGCTGTGATGCTTGAGTATTGTTAGGGCTTTGTAAATACATCTTAGGAACTTTCTTCAGTGTGGTTCATGGTGATTGTCCATGCAAGCCTCTGGCTTTTGTGCTAGATTTTTTTTCCTGTTCTAATTCTGGCTTAAAGAATGAACAATCTGCCAATCTTCTCTGTCCTGCTCAAGTATATATTGCACTTTGTCTTCTGATTCTCCTTTCTTCTGTTTTTTTTGTTTTCTCATTTAAGAACTATAGTCATCAATCAGGGATACTATACAAGGATATCTATAATTTTTAAAGCATCCTTTCTCTAGTTATTTTTATCAGTGTATTTGATACATCCATTTGGGAGATTTGCAATCAACTTGAACTACATTTAGTCATGTTTGAGAAGAAAAACTATGGAGATTTTTTGGGGTGGGGTACTTTTAAATCTCCAATGTCTTCTACTTCTGTTTATCACTCTTGATCTCAGAGGTTATCTTATCCCTTTATTGTGTGGTTGGTTTGTTTTGGAACATATTCCCACTGCCATCAAATTTTACTGTGGCTTTCACTGCTCATCATAAATTCAGTCCTTTCAGCTCAGGAGCTAAACTGATTGTATGCACCCTGGTAAACTTATATTTCAATTACTTCAGGAACACTCTTTTTGTCTAATCCCTATGCTTTCTGTAACTAAAATGTCTGTCTAAAATTTGGTTTAGTTTTTGAATTGGACCTTGAGATTGGCTTGCCAAGCAATGGACAGTGTGGGTTTTTTTCCCTTTGCTTGTTCACTGATTTTTAGGCCCTTTCTGTTTGGTGCTTGATTTCCTCTTGCTTATGTCATTTCTGAAGATCAATATTTTTACTTATACATGTCAATATCAGTCCCATTCTTTCTGTCTCAGCATTGCAGAAGAAATAGTTGTCTTAAGTTTCATAATATATACTTTTATTATTTGTGCCTTTCTCCAGTCATTCTAGAACAAATATTTGATGTAGTGTTGGTTTCAATATGTAGGTGTTATACCAATGATTATTGTAAAGGAGGTTTTTTCACAATTTGAGAATTACTGGTCTAGGAATGAAGCATCTTTGGATGAGAAGGCTGGGTTCCAGGGCCAAGCAAACACAGAAGTCAGATATTTCAGACTGACCTTTTCCAGCTGTAAAGTTTGACTGTCTGGAGATTGCTTTCCCAGTGGCAAAGTTTTAGCAGACCGCTTTGTGTGAGCCTGCTTTTCGGCGGAGAGAGAGCTCACTCTGCTTTGTTATGTGCACATAAGTGTCCACCCAATACTTAGCACAGATTTAATCTGTGGACTGGTAGACACAGAATTTGATAGAAGTAGTTCAATAGTTCTTTCCTAGCCAATGAAGTACTGATAAGGTCTAAAATATCTCTGGTATAGAGAAATTTTTTTTCCTATTCATTTTAATCTGGCATTTCTTTTCCTGTTTTTAAATTTCTGTGACAGAAGTTAACTTATTAACATTGATTGCATTTGCAACAACAAGAAGTCTTTGTACTTAATCATCTGCCATAGACAAAATACCCAATTGGAATAACTACTGAAGAGAAAGGATAGTGAAGTAAGATTGTGTGCATGGAAGAGCAGATACCAGCTACTGCAGTTTCACTGTATGTATGCAGGAGGCTTATTTTGGAGGTGTTTCTAGTCATGGTGAAGACCTTGGGGGATTTCTATAATTCAAAGCATTGTATGTGGGAGTAATGGGCCACGGTGGGAGTAGTTCCACCTTAAGTCACTCAAGGGGTTGAAATTGAAGTAATCAAGGTCTTGGAGCCTCGCTTCATTCTGCTCTTACTTCATTGGTTCTTTTTCCTATTTGTTTGATCTAGACAATCCTTCCCAGTTTTTTGGTGTGTTGTATGCTTGCATATGTTATGTAGGTAATTTTTGATTGTAGAGAATTAGGACTTCTAACATAACAAATGTCCACAGTTCATTACAGCTATGGAGCACAAAGGGATAGACTGAAATAGCTGCACAATTGCTACATTAGGCACTGCCGAAGAGATGGGCTGCTATTTCACCCTTTTTTTTTTTTGACATACTGCCACTAGGCAATACTAAATCTGAGGAGACATTTGTGCTGTTCCTTCTAATTATGTTAGAGATTTCCTCCTAAATTCTACATTCAATATTTTTGAAGTGTAAAGGATTACAGATATTTTTGCTTAAAAATTATGGTGATGCCTTTTTGTTCAAAATGAAAGTCTGGCGAATACGAATGTAGATTTTTCTTTTGTGCAATTTGAAGTAAGAACGAACCTTACAAAAAGAGATTTGAAGCCATTCCTGAATTTATTGGGTGAGGCTTTGTAGGGCTCTGGAATAGATACACCAGAACTTCAATGAAAAGAACCATAAAGATTTTCAGTATTGAGTAGTTATAATTGTGTCTGTACTATACTGATAATTTAATCTGATTATTGAGTTTTTACATTTTTAAGTTCAGTTTGGGTTTCTTACCACTTGATGGCAGTGAAGGAGCTAGTGTTGCCAGGCAAAGGTTCAGGGCAAGAACCCATTATGAATAACAAAAGAAGAGGTACAAAGGAAGCCTCTGACATTTAATATTGTTCACATTTCTAGGTGATATTACATATACCACAAATGACAGTAGAGGAAGACAAGCCTCTAGATGGAGCTTTAGTACTTCCAATGGTGAAGAGATTTTTTAATTTTTTTTTTTTACTCAAGTGATTTGCTCCTATTTATACTAATTATTTTAAACAACAACTTTCCCATTTAGGAATGGAATGATACCAGACATAATCAATAAGTAATATCAGGGCTTCTGCTATTATAAACATACTATATGTCTTGAAGAGCGTGCAATTCTGACATTTTTTTCTCACGTCTTCTGTTCAAATCCTCCAGTCTCTCCACATTCTTAGGAATTCTCAGGTATTGTTAGACACGCCAGCATAATTATTGAAGCTGTTTTTTTGAAAGAAAAAAAGGATTTTACTGTTAGACCACAAGGAGAAACCTGAAAAATACTGCTCAAATTGGTAATTCCCCTGCAGTATTTACTGCTTACTGGTCCAGTTCCAGTGAAGAAGTGTTTGTTTTAACATTAAATATTACAATGCACGGATGTGTGTTTGAGGCATTTTATTAGTGAAGGTTCTTTTGCACTTCCTACACCCATGTACACCTCTTGCCAAGCTGGTATGGGGAAATGAACCATATAATGGCCCTGCTATAGTAATTGGCTCCACATGGGTGGACTCTAGTGCATAGACAAAACCTTATTTGAAGTAATTGGTGCTTTGTGTAGGTACAAGGGTCTGTACATGCAGATTTATTTTGGATCCTGGGTCAAACCTTGGCATTAGTAAAGGTTTCAATTTCATGCAGTATCTTTGACATGTAAGTGATTTTGAATGAGTATCAAAAACATCCATACGTACGACAGCAAATAACTTGATTGAACTGGTTTGTAAAAAAAAAAAATACACAGTTGATATTTTGCAGTTATAATTTTTTATTGAATACAAAATAAAGATTTTTGGCATGTTTAGTGAATGTACAGCAGGTTAGTAATTTTAGAAAATAGTAAAAAGGAAAATTATAAGTTCACGTAATTATGAAATATCTTAATCATTAGCAGCATTGTTGTAGTCCTGTAATAGGCACTACTGTGTAAACTCACAGTTGAAAATAAACGAAAATTTAACCAGACTTGTCAAATGCCTACTTTGGTTTCAGATGCCATTATTTTTAAAAAAGCATTCTTCTTTTTAAAAAGCAGTTAAGCACAATATTTGTAGTACTAGCATCTGTTAGCCTAATTGATGGATTACAGTTGTTGGTTTAATATGTCAGCTAGAGCATACCCATTGGGAAAAATACAAGTTTTTCTTATCAAATGAGTATCAAATACATATTCTGTCTAGTGGTAAAAAGAAAGGGTTAGAGCTGAGGAACAATGCAGTATTTAGAGTCCTTGTTTCAGCTAGTGGAGATTCATTTGCCAGAAATCCTGTTGTGAGATTGTAGCATTTCTTCATCTGTGGCATAAGTTCATCATGTGGCATAAAGCTGTGCTGAAATGGCTTTCTTGTCAATACTGTTTTGAGTAAGATTTGTTAAAAAACAATGACATTTTTCTTCATTGCATGTTGTGCATTGGCTGCATTTATTTTAATGTCAGTGGAAAATCTTAGCTCCTGTGGTGCAGTAGAATTTTAAAAGAACCTGGTGCAGGCTTCTCCAGTTGCTACTGTTCAATTGAGGGGAATTTGAAATTTGAAAGGTAAAAAGAAAATTCTCAGCATTTGAAACATGAGATCAGTTTGGTTTAGGAGTTTAGTATTAATCTTGCTCTGTTTGCTTGTCAGGCTGAACAACGTAATTGCCAAAAATCAGATTTGTGAAAAAAAAAATTATTTTTCTAGGTGATTGTCAACAATTTTAGCAAATGCAGCTTAAAAACAAACAAAAAAAAGGTTTGGCAGCTGATTTGGGTGGGGTTTTTTTCCCATCCTTTTTTTTTCTCTTTTTTTCCTCCTCCAAATGTAAACTTTTCTAGGTAATGGGCAATTTATTAATTCAGGGATTTATGTTATAAGACTGCATATAATTCTTAATCTTGTGTTCAATAAATCACTTTTTATAAAAAGGAATGACAAAGTTTGTAGATGTAATGAAATTCTTGCACTTGGAAGGTAACTAGTTTGTACTAAATAATTTCTGTATTAACCAGTGTAGTAATAGCTATTCCCTAAAGCACTGAGTTATTTTTATTTCTCCTTATCTGGTAAAGATTTGCAGATAATAGTAAACATCTCAATTTCTAGGTTTGATCTCCATTACAGTCAGCAAATTCATATCGATCTTTTAAAAATACTTTTTATATCAATATGCTAATTTTTTGGTTCATTTTTGCCCTGAAATTGTCTCTTAGGTATGTCTTTATATTAACTTTATCATTAAAACTTTGAGTTTCTTTGTTGGCATGAAAAAACCTTGATGGCATTTTTATTTATCCTTGACTTCTCAGCAAATCTCAAACAATTAGTTCCTGTTTGCACTGAAGGAACAAGTGAATTGTTGGAGAGGGCATAAAATAGCACAAATTTAGCAAGCAACATGTGGAGTAAATTTCCTTGATATTCCTGGATTCACTACTGATTAGTATTTTGATAGAAGAAATAATTCTGTATCTGTAGGCAATATTTTGTCATTTAAAATTAAAGGTACTCTGCTGGAATTGAAGACTTGACACTGTTATGGAGTTCCTTTTTACCTTGGCTTACCTTTTGATAGTGATGGAAGACATTCACTAATTAAATGTACTGCATTAATGAAAATAATCAGAAGTCTCTCAGTCTCTCTTTTGTGGAAAGAGTCTCTAAACAATCTTGTTTTACTTCTGTTGTAGTCATAGATTCATAGGAAAAAAAGCCGGTGAAACTGCTCATATAAAACTGCGTAATGATTAGAATTTCATGTGATGTTTAGTGAGAGCAGAATAAATATTAAGATTTTTTTAATTGTTCATAAAACTAAGTATTTGTGGTTTTTTATTTATTTTTTCATGAGAGCTTTTCAGAATTAGAATTTCTTTGTGTTGCAACTCATTAATGCAGTGAGCAGCAAGTTTTTTGGTTTTGGGCCCTTATTTGATATTCACCTAAATTCCAGATGCAATTAAAAGTTTCTGGACATTCATTCAGTAAAGAAGGCAAAAACATTCTTTTTTGTTGTTTTATCACAAAGCTTTTTTTAACTTACTGTGTCTGCTTTTATTCGTACCTTCCATTAAATAATCATGATTAATAGAACAAATATTCATGGCTTACTGTCTTTTAAAAAAAATATTTTCACTTTTTTGTACAAACATTGATATGAAAATATGTAAATTAATTATAGTTGTGTCTTGATGGATCATATCGCAGTTTCCTTTTGTGGTTTCCTCATTTTTGAAAATTACTTCTCTTGCCTAGATCCCTGCTTGACCTTATCTAATATTGATAGTTGAAAAGAGGTGCGTGATAGTGCAGACTTTGAAAACATTTTGTTGAAACCTTTCAGGTGAAGCACATGAAGTATTTATGCATATAGATTATAACCTATGTGTTATGTGGAAAGTGTGTCTAAATTAAGATTATGGAAATTTTTCTTGTTTCACTTTTTCACGGAACACTTGCTATGCTCAAAAACCTTTACAAATAAGACTCTTTCATGCAACTCTCGATCAATATAAACAAAGTTCTTGGGTAAGATTAACTGTTCTCTATATGTAAAGTCTTGCTTGCAAAGGTGCCTGTCATTTTCCAGTTCATGGATACTTAAGTTTGACTCTAGATCTATAAATATTACTGAATTAAAGCTTAGCGTGCCTGTCAGTTTATTTGGGAGCATAATTCTACCACTGTTTAGGCAAGCAGTCATATTTGAGTCCCATGTAAATACATGTATGTGTCCTAGAATTCCTGGAAACTTGTGGAGCTGGAATTTTCATCTTTAAAACAGTGTTATTTTAATTGCATGCAAATTTTGATTGTTCCATGTGGGAATAGTATAGTTCTATAATTTAAGTTATTGTTTTATTCTTATGTAGTGCAGGAAAACTATAATCAAATATGAAATGAATGAAATATTGTTTCAAAAATACAAATACAACTACTGTGATTCTTGTTTTTTTTTGTTTTTTTAAGAAAACATTTGGATTATTTGTGTTTATTCAGCTTGATGGAGTTTGACGATATATAAGGCTTTTTAAATTCTCAGTTTTATATTAAATGTGGTGATAAAATGAGACAGAGGTGATACAGAACTTGCAAATATGTCTTGTATTGATAAATGCTAACAATGCCATTCACATAAGCAAAATGGTGGTGGATTATTTTTAACTTCTCAAAATGTGCCTCACAAATTATATTTCAACAAGATGCCAAGTAATTTGGCTCAGAAGTGGTTGCAGTCATTTGTGGTCTGACAGTAGACATCTCCATTTGTGCTTCTGGAGTAACTTTATGAGAAGTTCTGCTGAATTATTAAGGAAGAGCTTTGTTGTACTCTATCAGAATTGGCAATTTAAAACACTTAGCCAGTTTCTCATGTGGCTGCTGTTATTTTTAGAATCTCATTACTTTCATTATACTTATGAGATTTTGCAAGGTGCTGGGTGTTACATTTCTTTGTCTTGGATGATAAAAATATATATGCCTTGCAGAAAGTGCTTGATAAATACTTGTAGGCCTTTTGAGGCAAAAATTACACTTTCCTGGAGCAGAACATCAGTTGCCTGGACACTGTGTTTCAGAACTGTTCCGCACCTGGGCTCATCTGCTTATAATATGTGCAGTCTCCTTCTCCTTCCTAACTGATGCACTCACTTTACTGATTTCTCTCTGCCCTTCTAAAATGATACAGCGTATGTTGGGTTTCAGTTTTGTGCAAATGCCAGTCTATTACTGTGTATCTCTCCAAAACGGTACACTTTTTTTGTTTTTAAGAATAATCTTTTTTGTTTTGCATTAAGATTGTAACTTGAAATAGGCTAGCTGATAACTAGCCACGTCATTCTGCAATTTAGTGAAGTGTTAGAATCGAAATGACTCTTCAGAGAGCTGAGGTTTATTTGAGTGGGGGGGGAAGCACTGCTTGTGAGTGATTATTATAAAGCAGCTCTGCATTGTTGACGCAAGTATTATTTCCTTTTTGAATCTACTTGTTTATCTGACTTTTAGTACAACAGCCATGTACCTTAATATTGCTTTAAAGACCAGTAACAGATTTCTGTGAGTGCATATTCTAAAATTAGGGAATGTCAGTTTTCAGAATGTCTCAAATCTTAATTTGGTTTCTTTGTGCATGTTCATTGTGATGATTTTTAATTCACTACATTATATTCTACAGGGTCTTCACTTATTCAGGCTCAGGGAGAGATCTGGCCCCAGTGCAGCTTCAGGCTTATGTATTGAAAAAGACTGTTGTCTGTAAAAAACTGTTGAACCTGTAGATATTGAGGCTATGTAGAGAGTGGGGGAGAGGATTGCACGGGGAAAAAAATTGGTTTCATGGGTAAGCTAGTCAGACGAAAAGTGCCCTTGAGGATTGGATTCTGTTCCTCTCTCTGCCACAGAATTCCTATGTGACGCTAGGCAAGTCGTTTAAACGAAACTTTTCCCAAGTGGTGACTAATTGATTTGAGTGCTCTGCAATTCTGGTTGCATAATTTGAGATACTAGGGGCTTATATGCAGAAATGCTGAGGGTTTGCAGCTGCAGCTGAAGTCGATTAAAGTCTGTGCCCTGAATGTATGGAATGTTGTTTGATAGTGAGCATTTGGAAAAATCCGATCTGAGATAAAATTAGCGCCTGAGATTACCGAAGATTTTACCTTAATCTGTGCCTCATTTTGCAGCCTATAAAAAAGGAAAGTAATGCAGGCTTTTTTCTTAAGCTATTACAGCGGCAAAGAATATTATCAATCAACTCTGATACCATTCTGATGGGCTTCAAAACAAATAACCATAGCTTCCAAATGCGTTTGAACAGCATGCAGCTAAGAACAGATGAGGCCACACATGAACAAATGTGTGAAGAAAAGTACCGAATAGCTGCTCACTGGGTAAGCAGTCATCTTCTGTATGTTGCATGAAGAGTGGCAGGAGTAATGACTACACATCGTAGTTCTTTTTCAGGGAACCACTGACTTCTTCCCACGTCTCCTTTACCTGTTCAGAATGCTCATTGTCTGAAGCATGTATTTTTGTTCTGTTATTCCTTTTTAAACGGTAGCTGTATATTTTAAGATGTAATTAAACTCAAATCTTACCTTTTAACATTTCATGATTTGTTAAAGAATAACTTCACTTGCTACTTTATTTTTTAAAGATACCATCCTCTTTCTTGATTCAAAGAACAAAAATAGAAATTGACAAAAGCTTTTATCCTTTTGGTCTGTTTGCCAACAGTGTGCTCTTTGTCGACATTGCCACAGGGTATACAGCTTCCACTGCTGGCATCCGCCTAAAGTTGGCTCAGAGTTTGTGTGGGATTAATTGGAAGAGAGGAGCTCGACAAGGAAAAGAATTAATTTTAGTCCCCTTCTTCCTTTCTTCCCGATTGCTCGGTTCCTTCACCCTACAGTAAATATTTCTTTTGTTTTGTCCAGTGGTACTTAATGTGATAAGGTTTTTTGGTTTGTTTGTTTGTTTGTTTGTTTATTTGTTCCACTGCTGTTTTATGTTTGTGTGGTTTTGGGTTTTGGTTGGGGTTGTTTTTTGGGTTTTTTTTGGTCCTCTTTTAAAAAAGACAGGTTATGAGAGGAAGAAACTGCATCTGATGGAATCCTTTTTCATTTCTTGGATTTGATTCCATGTTTGGGGTTATACGACAGAGGGCAATGCAGCTTTGACCTATTATTGACGCTTGTAGGATTGCCAGTAACAAAACGCTTTTTTTCCATGTGGTATCTTTTAGACTTACAGTTTCAGTCCTTCCTCTCTACCTGTGTCAAAAGTTACCTACGAAATATATTCTTGCTTGTCTGTTGATCTTTCTTTTAGTCTTGAATTTATAGCCCAAAATTTTGGGGAAAACCCACATTAGTATTTATTTTTGCTTTATTCAAATCCTGTGATCACAAAACTTTTTCTGTAGCTTTTGCATTTGAAATATTATACATTTGTCAGTGTTTCTACTTGAAGCAGTAGGATCACAGTTTTATCTTCTGACTTTCTCTGTTATCTTTGATGCTGATAATCCTGTAATCCCATGTTGAGAGGCAAGTAAATGAATTGGTAATAGCCACTGTCCTCTGCAGTCAGTTGGCCGAAACAGATTTCTGGTAGCATAGTTAATGGGATGTAACCTGTGGCAAGTTTTTATTGCTGCTCACTCAACTGCTGATTCTTCCTTTTCACAGGCATAGAAAGAGGCATACTTTTCCCTTTTATTTTGGTCTTTTCTCCTTTTTTAGTATTTGTCTTGCTACCAGCTCTGCACACCCAACTTCGTATTTCCTGTAGTTGGCTATTGCTCTCTGTCCTGCACTGTACTGTTGCTTACAGATCGATGCACTATTCTTAAAAAATCATGTGTCAGAAGAAAATTCTTCTTATATGTTCCTTCTGCTGTTGTGACTTCGAGAGTAAGTCTCAATGGGTGGATGAGAGATGTCAGGAGGCGAATACCCTCCATACAACTGCTGCCTTTTAATATCAGTGGCTGAAAAGCTGACCTTACATTTGCCCTGCTACTTATTTTTCTCTTGGGGGCAGGGGGCATTTCCCAATCTGTTTCAGTTGTGACTTTGGAGGGAATATTGGGTAAGAGTTATTATTTTGCTTCTCTCAGCCTTCTGATGGTGGTGACAGGCTATTTAACTTCCCAGGAAAAAAAAAAACAAAACAACTTGTTTTTGCTGAATTATTTTTGTGTCTGTATAAAGAGAAAAGCAGCCACATACGTGTGTTTGATACCCACCGCCTTTTGTAGTGCTGAGGTTGTTAGGTATTGCACTCACCTAACTGGAGAATGTTTAAAGGAGAAGTGTTTACTTCATGCTTATCTTCTCAGTTTTTCCTTCTTGTGCAGACCTGCCCTCTGTCTCTTCTAGACTCATCTGGGTTTTCAGACATTCTGGTTCAGCTGTAGCCTTGCTGTGGGTATTGCTGTGAGAGCAGAAGCTGGGCACATGCTGTGCCTGTTAACAGTTGTACCCCAGGCTGCTCCGGTAGGGGAATGCCCCCTTGTGAGGGTATTCTCATTTGAGTTGAGTCTTCTGCTCTTCTTCCAGCAGGCCAAGAGGGAGGCAGTTTATAGATCAGTATGCATTACTCCCCTACTTCCCTGATGCAAACAATGCCTCCAAAGTGATACTGGAAGAGAAAAGCAGTAACTGCTCATGGGCAATGGCTTTATGAAAAGCAGGGAAGTGATCTTTCTGCCTGTCACTTGGGCCTGTGTGGTTCAGTTCAAACATTTTTATTTGAAAAACATAGAGGGCAATTCAAGGCTACAGCATGTAACAGTATCTGCCCACAGCTGCCATAAATCTTGAGAGGTAATTATCTTCCTTAAGGATTATTTGGCTCATTCTCACTAGAAGTAATGTCAGATAAGCATTTTGAGTGACCATAATACCAAATTTCCAGACAACATTGCTGTTGAATGGGAAAGACTGTCTTCAAGTCAGTTCCATCACAAGTCATTGCATATATGTGGCTTTTTAAAATATGAGCTTGATTTTTAAAATTTGATTTTATTTAGCTTTCAGTTGATTTTACATTTTCTGTGTGAATTTTAATTGCTGGTTCTTAATGCTAAACTTGACTTCTTTATCAAGGTACCTTTGAATATCAGCTGGCTAATTTATGGCTCATACAGACTGACATGTTTTGTGAATATTCTTTCAGGATGTTTGTGTCCCCTGCCTTCTGACCTGGCCCTTTATCAGATTTGACATGTTTTATCCCATCAAACTGTGAGTTGAGGTGGTCAGGCAACGCTCATACTTTAAGCTTGCTTTGTTAGGAGCATGGTAACATTTAGTAAAATGGTGGGCTATTGCAGTATGTATTCTGTTATGCGTGTTGGAGTTTAACAGTGATGTTTGTTAAGTTTTAGGCTGAGATGTGTCTTACGCTCAGAAATTTTGCTTGCACTGGCATCTGCGCTACAGAGTGATGGAGGGCATTCCTATATTCTTTCAAGGAGGCTATGTACTAACTCAGCAGTGAATTACTATATAGGTAGTGGCATGTTACAACCTCCCTGGGGTCTTCTGAGTCCCGAGGTAGTAATAGCTCATTAAAATGGTAGTTAATGAGTATAAAGGGATCATTATGCGACTCTTCTATGTGATGGGGTAGGACTAAATCCTAACTAGTTCAGTAGAAAGTATTCTAAATAAGGAAGGAATTTCATAAATGCTGCTGATAGTTCTTTATAATCTTAACTATTTAAACCAATACATTTGAAAAAACACTTGCAGAAATAATTTTTTAATAAATTAATACAGTTTTATAGATGTATTTTAGGGCATTCAGAAGTATTAGTTTCCTATACAACCTCAAAGTTACCTTAACATAGTCTCTAATGAAGCATCTTTGTTAAAAAGGTGCAGTGTTTTGCCTCTTCTGTTCAATTGAGTTTGAAGTAAAAGAAAAAAAATTTCCCCTGTTAGATTTGGTTATTTGTTGATTTTGTTTCGTGGTAGTTATTTAGTGGGAGTTTTGTTGGTTTGGTTTTGCTGTGGGGGTTTTTTTTAAGATCTCAAGATTTGTAGACATTTTTTGCTGTGTATTGCAAAAATAAATGATGGAACAATTTCTCCTTGATGGAGGAGGAGACTAATGTTCCCCTAATAAGGTTTTATTCAGAGAAAACATAACCACCTCATGCATTAGATCTTTCTCTGTGCCTTTCATTTAACTATGGTTATTTTCTGGAGAAAGATATTACGTATTTATCCAAACTGAAAAGTATGGATTTTGTAGCAGTGAGATGAAAACCTTGATTACAGTAAATGCTTCATGTCTTTAGACTCTGGAAGGACAAACAAATGCAAGACTGTAGACTCAGGTACACTTAGATCTGGAAGCCCAAATTCACTGGTCAGGGTAATTTTTAAGTGTCCTTAAACTGAGAAAAATGACACTGCTTCTACAAAATGAGTCCTTTTCAAATATTTTAGTATGGTACAAAAACTAGATAAACAACAGGAAAAGTAAGGTAGAAGCAAATATAAAACAAACTAAATAAATATGTTTAACAATATATTATAAATATATTTAAAATATGTATGATATTTGAGAGAGATACTCCTGCATTCTGTCATAAAGAAATTATAACTGTTGTGCCTGAATATGGTTTAGTACAGCATCCCTACTATAGCCTCATTTTGGTGTGTTTGTTGCTGGAATTAAGTATGTATTTATAATTAACCAAATACAGAACATTTTTAAAGGTATAGATTATTTTTTTAAAACTTGTAATGATACTTGTACAAATTTCTGCTTGCTTTTCTTGTTCAGTTTATTCCTTATTGTCATCTGACATTTTCAAGGAACCTTATTATCTTTCAAGGGTAAAGCTGCTAACAGATGGAGAAAGTATTCTAAACTCAAATTATGTGGATGATTTACTAGTGATTATCTGCCATAGGATGACTTAGTAGTTCAGAGTAGTAGTAGTAGTAACTGTGTAGTAGGAAAAATAAGCTTAATACCTAGTGATCCAAGTCATGGAGTAGGGCCCCACAGGACTTCAGATTCCTAGCAGGAAGTGTTTCATGCTGCCTCATGGTTCTTGCCACTTCTTTTGAAGCCCTTTTAGGTTTTGTGAAAATCTCATTGACTCTTTCTCTTCCGGCATAAGCATCTGTCATCTTCAGCATGATGAGAATGCTGTCTTTCAGCCAGGACCTTTGAAACTACATAAACAGATGCAGTAAATCCAGTTGGGATATTTTCACAGTAATTATTAATCTGATCATCAAAAGGATACTTAAATTCTAAAATATAGCTCTATTAGTGATCTGCTATACCCTGCTGTGACAGAAATGGTTAAATCTAAGTAATGTCTGATAAATGTATGCAAGGCCTTCTTGTAAAGGAGATCTCAGCAGTCTGTTCAAATGATACTTCCAGGAAGTTTGCGTGGTACCTTAGTGGAATCTTCCTCTGCTGTTATCTGTTACTGTTTAGCACTGATAGATGAGACAAAGCAATTACTCGATTTTTCTTTACAGCTACCTTTTACGTATTTGAAAATGTTATTTCCTTCTGTCAGTTGACTTTTCTTCAGGCGTAAGTCATTCTTGTTCTTTAAGTTTCTCTAAACAAGATACTACTTTTTTTTTTCCTCCTAGACTTCTTATTCAGATTTGTTTGCTTATCTTCCAGAGAGATTTATATCTGTCTTTAACCACATTATTTGAACTTGATGCAGCAATTTGCTGAGGTCTTACAATTGCTGCATGAAATGGCACGGTTGCTCCTTGCCGTACTGCTCATATCACAGTGGGCTGTGCTGCACAGAAAGGCAACATCATGCTACTGACTCATGCTCAGCTTGTGATTCACTGATCGTTTCTGCCTAGCTGCTTTTTTCTGTGTTTGTGTACTTGATGAATTCTGTCCAGATGTAGACCATTAGTCTTTCACTTAGGAAATAATGTCATATTTTTTTTAGAGCAATTCTCCAATTTGTCTGTATCTTTTAAAATTCTAGTTCTCTTTGACAGCATCTTTGTATGTTTTCCCTGGTTAGTGTTAACTCCAGTTTAACAGTGATTCTGTAATTCAATTTGCTGGTTAAAATACTGAGCGCCAGTGGACCTGGGACAGACCTCATAAAATCCTATTTGATACACCTTTTCATTTTTGGCAGTTAGTTTCTTTAACTATTCAAGGTATGATTTATTTTCTTTCGTACCTGGAAGAGACTCTTCATGTTACTCATGTTTTTCTTATTTGTTTGAAAAACGTTATGCATTTAACACATTACTGAAGTTATGAAAATAAATCACCATGTATTCATTCCAAGCTTATGTAACAGCTTTTGCTTGACTGTGTTCTTAAAATACTTTGTAAAGTTCGGCAATAATTACAAATATAAATTGGAGCTTTCTTTAAGCATTAAGGACTGCTTATTTACACTTTGTTTTTATATTAGAGTGTGTGTGTATGAAAATACATCTGATGGATCTGTGTGAGTGTATAGGCATATAAATTAGTGTCCTTCACTGCTGATGGGACTGAGTTATAATAAATAGTTAATGCTTATTCTGAAAGTTGATGCCTGTGGGGATTTTTCACCATGTAAATGTTGTGTTGATACATACCATAATAGGTCGATATTGGAAAATTTCTGTGTTGGAGATAATTGTTCTCTGTTGGCTTCTTGAATGGTTTTATAATATTTTATTTTTAGCCATACATCCTCTGTCATGTCTCTAATACAGCCTTTCCTCATTTTTAAGACATCAGAAAGGAGGATGATAAACACCTTTTCAAAAACAGGAAAAGTTTTAGAGCTTAGAAGTAAATTAAAGATACAGTCACAAAAAAAAAAAAAAAAGACTGCAACAGTTCAGGTGACAGAGTAATTCAGTAATTAGCAGCCCAAGCATTTGGGAGGGAAATAGGTTGGTTTTTTTGTTTTGTTTCAGTTTTAATTTATTTTGGTCTTTGGTTTTTTTAAGACCTAAGTCTATGGTTGCTAGACATCTTCCTCCCGCCCAATTACATTGAGATTGAGATCTGGGAGGCAGTTATTTAAAAAGATGGGCTAGGAAGAGAAGGTAAAGCTTAGTGTGGGTGTAGGCTTACTGATTCTCTAATTTCCTTTAATTCCTTACCCTCTGGAAAGAAGCTGGAAGCATACTAAAGCTGAGCTGTAGCAAGAAAACGTACATAAATGATCAAACAACAGTATATATGAGGCATTACTTGTAGAGAGGATTGGAACACATCAGATCCAATACTCGAAAATCTTTGCTGCCTTATACTCTACAGTGTTGACTGCATTCAGCTGTCCTTGGTATAGTGTCACCTCTTGTAAATCAGCTGGCTGTGTTATATCTAGGGGAAAAGCCACTGAGCAAGCACTGTACCGTAGGAGACATCACATTTTGCTTTCCTTGCCAACCTGGACTGTAAAAGCAGTGGTCTTTCTTTGTAGCAATTTAGTTGCTGTGGACATGCTGTGGGATCTGGAATTTTGCAGGTAATATTTTATCTGAGAGCTGTAAACTGGAAATCCCTGATGCTGTAGGCAGATTTTTTTAAGAGAATTCTCCAGAAACAACTTCCTTTACCCTGTAAGGGGATACACACAGGCACATCTACAGCCATCTATATTATAAAAATATATAGCACACATAAATTATGTAAACAAATGTAATATATAAAATGGAGCTAAAAAAGTAATAATGTTCCTGGAAAAACATGTAAGATAAATAAAGGACACCTACTTACTCTTTCCTTTTGAACTACCTGAATGAAAAACTAAAGGGAAAAAAAATATAACAGTAGGCAGGAACAAGCTTGAATAAGGTCCTCATTTGTTGTTTGATAACTTTTCTCCATTTGTAATTTGAAATATAATACTGCAAATGCTGACAGCTCTGTGCATCTCAGAGACAAAGCTCATGTTAGGTCATAACTTAGGATTATACATGACAGTGTCCTCTTGGGCAATCTATTTTTTTCCTAAATAATCAGTTTCTGAAAACACACGTATAAAAAGGTAAATGGCTAAAATAGTTTCAACAGGAGAAAATAATTACATATAAATGCTGTTGTTCAAATTGGTCAAGACGTCCTAGGCCCATGTAATTGTGCACATGTGCTGAGGAGAACACTTTTTTTGGTTTCTCAAGCATGAGGCAGCAGAATTTTCATTCATTTGGTACGCTAGGCTGATAACAGGATGTTCCTTCATTTGACACACTCCCTTGGAAACAAACATGCCAGTGAAGGGATTGTGCCAGTTATCAGAAGCTCGCAGGAATACATTGTGCTGGTTTGTATTCATTTTCATTTCATGAATTGCTTTAAAATTTAGCAACATAAAAAAGCATTAAGATACCTTTTTAGAATTATTTTTAGTTCCTATGTATTTCCCTGCTGTGCTCTTACTCAGTTTAAATCAACGGAATGCTGTGAGACACATGGCTCCGTTTGCAGCAGAGCAGATCTCTCGTCCTGCCTGGATATACTTGGAGCATTCATCTGTAGAGAAGCAGCAAATTTGAGTTTAACTCATTTTACATCCTTGATAAAGATGAGTGTCTTAGAAAGAAGTTCAATAAAAATAAAGAGTAAATTGAACAAAGGTTATGCAGCAAGAAATTTTAGGCAAAACTCAGCCAGCATCTGTTAACTATAAAAGCTCACAGATGATGCTTGGTCTTCTGGGAGAAACTTGGTTTTCTTTGCTAGAGTTATACTCTTCAGGATTGCCAGCAGGTCCTTCCCGCTTCTGGAATTTGCTACAAGACTCTATTTCCTTCATAGATGTTTTTCCAAGTACAAACTTGGCAAACTTAGGTGTACTTCATGGAACTAATCATGTCATAGGAGTTTAAATTAGGACCAGATTGCGGTGGATGCAAGTGAAGCAAATGTGGGAGTGGTTCTTTTAATAGAGTTTGATATAGGCAAAGATTCACCTATTTCCTTGTGCTATTGCTGTCAGATGAGCAACCACGTTAAGTATGTGTATGCCTGCTTTATGTAGCTGTTGCTTTTCCTCCAGATGTTACTGAGCAATTTTTGTGTGTAGAAACAGCATCCAGGTGTGAGTTTAAAATTATTTTAAATGATTCCTTAACGGAAAATTTCGACACTTTTCCCAAAAGGTGTTTGAGGAGACAGGGATACTTGTGATGGTGCACAGAAGATAACTATTGCAATGTTTAAGGCTCTTGGTATCAATGGTGGGAAATTTTTTGTTTGTTTCCAAGAGAAAACTATTTGTTTATTTTTGTTTGCTTATTTTGGTGGGTTTTTTTCATAATGTAAAAGGTACAAAGTCTAGACAAATTCAAGCCATTGACTTACAGAGTTTTGACAGAAAGCTTCCAGAGTCAGAATGACCTTCAAGCAGATTGAAGAGATGTGTGTCAGCCTATGCTGAACCAAAGTGAGGGTGAGAGTCTGTTTGGAAGATGGGTCACTGCTATATGGTTTCCACTGTAAGAATTACCTAGAGAAGGCTTGTGGAGCAATAGTGGCTGTTTTTCTGTCCCCATATGAGAAAAAACACTCAGAAGGAGTCACACTGCATTCCTTGATGTTGCTCAAGGAATGAAGGCTGTGGATATTTGATTATCAGACTACAGTCATTTGTGTTTGATCTCTGACTCTTATGGATAATGATTTTCTGTGGACTTCACATGCAAACAGCAGGTAGAAAGTACAATGTTGTCACTGTTAGATAGACAGCTGTACCTTCTGTCCAGTTATGTGCTCCTGCTTGTTTTGTGAATTTTTGTGGGACAGCCTGTCCATGCTACAGTTTCAAATCATGGAAGGAAAATATGTGATTGTGAATTTACAAAGCTTATTTTTTGTTTCTTTTTCTGTACCATTCTGCTTCAACTTTTATGCTTGATGGTTACCAAAAGGAAAATAGTAACTTGCACCCCTTCTACACAAAAATTCTGAATGGAATACTTCATTGGAGAAACCATTTACATTTGAATTGCTCTTGAATAAAAAAATAGACAAAGCCCAAACACAAGAGTTATGTGTTTGATTTATCATTTGGAAAGGCTGAAAATTGCCTCATGTAGGCCTGCCTACCCTGAGGTTATTTACAGGTATAAGGTTCAGATTTGAAATACGGTCAGCTAGTTCTCTATACAATTGTCACATGTGGAAAATTCTACAGTTATTCAGCAGCACAGCAATGAACCAGTTATACTGATGTCATTCTCTTTTCACCTGTTAACAAGTGCTTGGACAAACTAAGTGAATAGAAACGTGATTTCTATCTGCACATTTGATCCTGTGGACCACACGCCTTCCTATTGCTAATAAAGATAATGCCACCTATTTGAAGACATTGGCAGGCATATTTAAAACGTAAGATGAATTGAGAACATTTACTGCATTAGAAGCAGTTGCTAAATTGTAAGCAACCTAAGTCTTGTTGTGTAACTGCATTGCACTCCAGGGAACAATTTAGGTTTTGAATTGTATATGTTGGTAAGTGAAAACTATGTAGACATTGATTATTTTTTTTTCCCCTTGACCTAATCACTGTTTGCCTATGGCAATATCTGATATGTTACGTGTTCACCAAGAATTGTCTCGGGACCACAACAAGGTTTTTTTTTAGCTTCATTAGTAATCGTGGTTACATTAGGAATAGAAGATGATGGAGTAATATATTTGTACTCTACTACACCATTTTTTCTATTTATTGCAAAGGTGGAAGTGAACTGTGTAGGTGGCAGTCCAAACTTGTATAGGCAAAGGAGGAGACCAAATTTGAACCTTGGTGCATTTTTAGCAAGAATTTAGTTTTTAAAAAATGGAAGGCAAATGCTTATCTAGGCTTTTTTTTTTAATGTTTTGTGAAAAATTCCCAATGAATTTGTAGTCTCATGAACTTTTCTTTGTAATGGTAGAGGGATATGAACATTATGCTGAGTAAAGTGAAATTTAGTAATGTGGTTTTAATTGTCTGAATCAAGCTGACAAAAGTAAACAATGCAAATAGTGAGAAGAATGGTTTTTCTTCCTAGGAATCTGGTGTGTGTCACCCTTTAGATAAAAACTTAAAAATCCAAGAGTACCAAGACATGTATTTAACTTTTGACATGATGTTGATTCCTTCAACTGGTAATAGTATGTGCCAATATGCTTGTTGTAGTGAAAGGGATTATATGAGAAAGTATAAAAGATAGAACTCGTAACCTCTAGCTAGGGGTCATGTAACTAGGCACATGGACACTGTTCAAGAAAGTGTTACCAATTAAAAAATATGAATATGTGCATATTTACATGTGTAAGGCCAAACTCTGACATTTCTTGGCATTTCTGTGAACTAATTCTAGCACAAACCACCTTTTCCTCCATTGACTTATCTACTATGAGCATTTTTTCCAGCTATGCAACTGACAGATGATCAGTTTTTATTTTAGCTTAAAGAATTCATTTTGCATTGTCTTTTAATACAAGTGCTTATATACTGCTTTGTTTTTCAAGATATACATGATGGAGTACTGCATTTTTTCCTCTTCAACAGCAGTGACTCATACAAAAGTAGGCTTAGATGCTACATGTGGAAGTGATTGTTGTTGTTGCAGTGCGTGTAGTTCTCAACTTGTAAGATCTGTTGACTGGAAACGGGTATGTAAAGAGATGTTCAACTTTAGAAATATGATGGGACAGTACCACTTTGAAAAGATGGCTATCAAGAAATGGGGTGATGCTTTTGGTGTTTGTATCTGCAAAAGTGAGACAGTGTGAGAGGCACACTTGCCTTAACTGGTGGTAAAAATGGCCAGCCTGAGGGAGCCAAGGAAAGACTGAGGAAGCTTGGAGGAGACTGAGGGGTGACCTCATTAATGTTTACAAGTATGTAAAGGGTGGGTGTCAGGAGGATGAAGCCAGGCTGTTCTCAATGATGGCCAATGATAGGACAAGGGGCAATGGGTACAAGCTGGAACATAAGAGGTTCCAAAGAAATACAAGGAAGAATTTATTCACTGTGAAGGGTGATGGAACACTGGAACAGGCTGCCTGGATGGGTTATTGAATCTCTGGATTCTTCTATGGAGACATTCAAAACTCACCTGAACAAGTTTCAGTGTGACCTGCTCTAGGTGGAGCTGCGCTGGCAGAGAAATTGAACTAGGTAATCTTTTGAGGTCCCTTCCAGCTCTTAAGATTCCAGGCTTCTGTGAACCTGAATCACAATGTTGGAGAAATCAATGTTTGCGCTTGTTGTCTGTAGCATTTCCAGCTCCATCTGCTGTTAACCGATATGCTGCTACAGATTTTATTTTTCTCTTCTGAATTATAAACAAAGCCATCCAACACATCTTCTGAGCTTTTTCTTTAAAACAAACAAAATATTACTGTGGTCGTGGACTTTTCTTTCTAATCCTTGGACTTACGCCCCAATATATAAAATAATAATCTATAGAAAACACTGACTCTTCACTCACGGTTTTGTTGCTCAGCCTTTATAGAAATGTTACTGATCATAGCCAACAGAGTCAGCTATGAATGAAAGTCTTTTGGAGCAGCTGACTTCAGTATGGTATATGTGTCTATATTAGTTTGAAAATAATTGTTGTTTTTAGCTTATTTAGGGTCATATACTACTAGGAATTTCTATGATGAGGAGAAACTTTTCTCAAAAACCAACCACTTCTGTTCAGGGCAGTTCCTAGAGGATCTGGAACCTTGCCTGAAAATGCTTAACATTACCCATAGGTAGCATTAATTAGCAAAATGTTTGGAACATGCAAGATTTTCCTGTGTTGTACTTGGCAGTACTGTGAAGAACCGGTTACCCGGCAGACTTATTGTTGCTTTACAAATTTATATGGACCAGTTGTAATTAAATTATTTACAGCAATATCCCCTATTTAATTACTTATTGGTATTATTGTCCCCTTTTCAAGCTTTTAGAGGCTTAATTACAATTTGCTGCTATGGTCATAAAGATCACATTCATAGTTTAGCCAGAAATGTGGCCAGTAAATGATTTCCTGATTTTTATTTTCTGTAGTAGCATTGAAATATTATATTTTGTTTTGAAGACAAGCCCATGTTGTTTCTAAAGTGGCTGACTGGGTGGGTAGATGAAGGAAAACAAAACAGCCTCAGAATTATTTCTGGTAACTACAATGAACAATCCGGTTTTGTAAAGTTACACATTTTTGTTTGAACTTCTCAAGGTGAAGCAACATAAATATTAAGTGTCTTTATTCTTTCAGAGTTGACTGAAAGATCTCTTGCTTTGCTTTAGCATGAAACAGATAAACTCGCTTTTTTCCTGATCTTTTGCAAAATTATTGTGCTGCTCCCAAACAAAACTGAAGTTTAAATTGCTTGGATATAGCTGAAAATACTGTAACTTGTGTTGCTTGTTTGTTGCTTGCAGTAATTAGAATATTACTATGTGGCAACTTCTTAATATGCTTTTATCAAGTTTTTAACTGTTCAGCAGGAGCATTCCAAAAATAATACCAAATGTGTAGTAGAGGAGGAGTAAGCTCTGCCTTGTACCACATACATGATCTGGAAGTATTAATTTCTTGAGGTTATCATGGTTTCAGTCCCTAAGTTTTAAAAGATTTGTTGACATTTTTGCATTTATATAATAGAATTCTCATTATGTCAGTATGTCAAGAATTTAATATTTGTTTATACTTAGAACAGATATTTAGCCATGTCTCTTCCTTTCCCTTCACCAAGAGTTAAAAATAAACCTGTAAAACAATGACAATATGAGGAAATTCACTGGGAGTAATAAGCTGGAAGCAAGCTGGTATGTAATCAGAGGAATTTGGCTTTGATGTGACCGTGTCTTAGAAGTAGTTGTTGGAAAATTTAAAAATGAGAAAATAATAAGATGTTTCCGAAAAGATCTTCCCTGTGAATAGCAAAAGCACCTTACTTTGGCAAACAAGAGACCATGGAAACTTTGGTCTTGCATTAGCGGATAACATCACCTACCTTTAAAATATCATTTCAAAGCTGAATTTTCTCAAATTTTGAGGTTTTCCCTTTCCCCTCCATCAGTCTTTTTCTTTAATATTCACTGCTGGCCCAAACTTGTACACAGCATTATTATAACCTCATGTTATAAAAATGAAATTTTAAAACTGAAAATAATGATTTGTAATAAAAGGCCTGACAGACTAATTACAGTATTGCAGTAATTATTGTCTTATTTCAGCTCTGTTCCTCTCACAGCTAATTCAGATCTTGCTTTTGGTCTCTTTTTAATCCCTATTGACACTGTAATTTTGAGAGAATATACTGGGGAACATTATATATATAAAATCAGGAAATAAAAATTGTCAGGTAAACAGACAGTTCCTTAAATATTATCATGGATGTATTAGTAACAGAATGCAAGTAATTCTGTTTAAATGTGATGCATTGTGAATCTTCTGATGAGTGTAACACCTTATATGCTAGACAATACAACTCTTGAAACCTTCCATTTCTGAATGTCATTACAGTGTGTATTAAGTAGTCATTAATTCAGAAATTTGTGCATCATGCAGCTAAGTTGGTAAATCATTGATGCATTTTACATTCTGAGTATTATTTTTTACTCCTCAAACAATGTGTGTTTCTTGTCAATATTAAGGTATAGATTTATGTCAGTGCTACGGTGCTTCAAGGCTGCCATTTGAAGCTACTTTAGAAAAATACAGTTCTCTAGATATGCTGAAGTTGAGTAGAAGTCCTATTACATGGATTACATGTAAATCATAATGGAAGAGTTCATAGAAAGTTGTGAGTTTGGGAAATTGAGCACGACAATTTGCTGAAATGATGTCTGTCTTGAAGACATACAGATGCAATAATTTTCAGTTTTTATTTGAGCTTTTAAAGGGTGCAGAAGATGCCAGTGTTAGTTTTTTAAGCAAGAAAATGTTCAGAAGTTGTGGCAAATACCATTCTAGTAGATGTACGGTAATAAATGAAGTTAAGATGAAAGATTAATTGCACTGAATGACTGTTCAGACATTTAGGCTGGGCTAGTTGCATGGTTTGGTTGTCAGACATGTCAAATTATGTTGCCTTAGTTTCTCCACTTGGTTTGGTGTCTTCACATCGTAACAAAGTTCTTGGAATTAATTTCTGACAGTTTGCTTTGTTTTCCTTTTTCAGGATGCTTCCTCTGCAGACATTCGGAAAGCATATCGAAAACTGTCGTTAATTTTACACCCAGACAAGAATAAAGATGAAAATGCAGAAACACAGTTTAGGCAAGTAAGTGCAATGTGGGGGAACAAAAGTTTTAAGGAAAATAGAATCAGATATTTTTATCTTTTGAAATGACTAAATTGAACAATGAATTACATTTTTCCTGATGTAACTAGATTAAAACCAAATATACTCTTTTTTTTAAAATTTGTTGAATAACTCAGGTTTATTATTTATCTGTATATTAAAAATGATGTGACTAGAATACTTAGACTTACACTCTTAGAAGGAAAATATGTTTTGCACTTTACCTGAGATTGTTTTTAACTCTGTTTTTCAAAAACAGTAGGGAAAAATCTTTTATCACTTCTCAATGCCATCATATGTAGGCATAATTTAATGAAACTAGTTATTTTTGGTTATATGTTTACACCTTTTGCATCTTTTCAGAGTGAAACAATGACACCATTGTAATTCGCTTTGCCTTTAAAAATGTACCTCTGATGTCTAAATACAGGCTACTTAATTTCAGTAAGATGTTTAGGGTGAAACAATTATACCTTTTGTTTTTAATATGTAACTAAGACAAGACTCAAATTTGACAGATCTGAGGAGAGGAAAAAAAAAAATCTCTCCTAGGAGTTGCTTATTTGCATATTTGATGATACTTTCTATATGAATTTCATTGTTTCCTTTGTATACTGAGTTTGCTTCTCAGTGTTGTAGGGAAAAGTGAAAACTAGCAAATGTAAAATACGATACTGTAGATATTCAAACTTTATAAACTCAATCTTAAAGTAAACTTTTTTTGTTTGATTGAGTTTTTTTTCTACTTTTTTTGATTTAGTTGGTGGCCATCTATGAGGTTTTAAAAGATGAAGAAAGGAGACAGAGGTGAGTTAATTTGCACAAGTTCTTAAATATTCCTGCCAGTGGTATACTGAAATACTATTTGACTTAATTGTAACTCTTCAGATGATTTTTTTTTTTGCATAATTTGAGTGTATAACTCCTGTGTAGCTGTTTAAGTAAAGATTAAAGGAGAAGCTGGTGTGTATTTTTGTGCAATATATTGGTTGCCCTTGAAAACTAGTATTTGAAAGAACTTTAAAAGCTAACTGTTATTTGGAGTGAATTCTTTAACATAACAATTAGATCACTTTTTGTTGAGTTGTGTCAATTATCATTGCTTGGTTTATTAAAGCTGTGGTTGATAATATAGGATACTGTTTCATACTGTCAGTCATAACTCACTGTATCAAGAAAAGGTTTGTTGCATGGTATCTAGGGATTACCTCCAGTGTGTGTCATCTTTAACATTGGTTTCTGTTGCTTAGTTCATTGTTTTGTCTTTGAGATGTAACATCTATAATACTGTAAACTTTTATATAGGTAGCTTTTTAAATTTTCTGTTTTAAGTGAATGACTATTTAAAGTAATTATCAGAAAACTGAGACCTTGAAAAAGTTTTGCTTTTGGATTGGAGTTTTAGTAAATCACCTTTTGGACTATAAATGTTTAAAGAGGGCTTCACAAGATCTCTTGAATGGCTTTGACTTTCTAGATGTCTTGGCAGAGGTCCAGGTTTTATAGTACATATTATCTACTTTTTGATAGTCCTCTGTTGAAGTGTCATGAAAATGTACTTTGTGGAAGTCCTTTTGGAAATTCAGGATATTTTTATTTCATGTCTCACAGGAGATAAAGTTTTAAGTATTAAGTGCTTTCAGACCACTTGAAAAGTGAGTTATTGCCAAAATTTTCCCACCTTTTTATTTATAACATTGTTTACATAGGTTTTGTGATATTGCCTCGCTGGAACTTAGTTCCAGCATGGAACTGCCAGGAGTTTCCTTGTGACTGTAATAACAGCTTTTTGCATGGAACTGTGATACAGTAGCTTGTAAAAATCATTATTTTAAGCCTTGTATACATTATGAATGTGACTAACGTAGCCAACTTGTTTGTGAGAATATTAATTAGTACAGCATAGTAATTACAAATGAGAACTTAAAGCAGCAGTAGATTGTTTTAGCTTAGGTGGATTTCATTATTAATAGCTTATTTTGTACATAGATCAAGTTGTTCTTTTTCAATGTGGATGTATGGTTGACACTGTTTCTATAGTTGATTAAATGTCAATATAGTGGATCAAATAGTGTTTACCTTCAGAGAGTATTCTGGAAATAATGTGCAAAGTTTAGAAATAACATGTAGATTAGCAGCGCTATATGGTGTCATTGCTTTGAGAAAACCTTTATTTATCAGTTTTATTACACAGTCTAATGACAAACTCTCAGTTGAGCTTGTAAATGGAGGTTATTCTGTCCTGTTTCTTGTAAGGCATTGCTTCAAAACAAGTCTTAAAGCAAGTGTCTCAAAGCAAGTGTCTTCAAAACAAGTCTTAAGTAAGTGTGATAGGAACTGCTCCTCCTGTAATGCTGTTTCTGTTGTAACTCCTGAAACTATACAGCAAGGGGGAGCACTGTTGCTCATCAGGAGCTTCCTGATGAAGATGTTGATGTTTGGCTTTGTATTGAATGAGGTAATGGACCTAGTGGAAGAGGCTCAAAGTTTACTGTCATAACCATGCCATGGGGAGAAGTTATGGTGCAATTTTTGTCTCTCAGGGCTTACCAACAGAGTTTTATACTGATTCCAACTTATTTGGGTCTACTTAGTGAGACTTTCTGCTACATTTTTCTTTTTCCTTTTTCATTTTTTCCTGCCTCCTTGGCAGTGTGGTAGTTTTTTGTTTCTGAAGTAACTCAAAGACTCGATGGGATGAGGTGAAAATTAATGGGTGAGGAATTTTGTCAGTTTATCTGGGGAAATATCTTCACAACTGGACATGTTAATGTTGTGGGGCGTGGCATTACACAACTTTGAGAAGAGCAAGCTACAGGCTTATACTTCTGTATGATGAAGTCAGATATACTCACCTCTTACTGTTCATATGAAAAAGTGATGCAATTCAGCATTGGTCCTGGTGTGTTTACAGAGAATGGAACTAGTAAAGTCAGGAATAAGGTCCTGCACTGTAAGAATGACTTAACTCATTTTGAAACAAAAAAACCCTGTGTCTAGTGACATCCTTTCTCCATGTCTTGGTGAATGTCAAAGGTGTAGTTTGTGCAAATGTACGGAACCAGAGTTCTACAAAGCCACATCTGTGGCCAGCTATATGTAACTGTTTTTATAAAACCTTTGCATTTTCATATTTATCAGAGATTTTTTTACTTTATTTGATGGCAGAAGCCTTTCTTAGACTATTATAGTTCCTCTACTGACAATTATGATACAGGGCTTTATAAATAAAATGTGGTTTGTTTTGTTTTTTTTTTTTTTCAGAAAGTGATATAGTTGCTTTTGAAATGTATTAGTATTATTAGTAGTACTACAAAATATAACATTATTGCCATATTAGCACTTTTCTCATACACACTTTGATACATAATAAAAACATTCTAATATTTAACATTAAACATACATATAGTACTGTTTAATATAGCAGTGTTTAACATTGAATTAAACATTAATGCAGCAGAATGTATTTTATATTTTGTATACACTCTGCATTACTGTGAAATTCTACAGAAAAGTTGATCTTTAGGATAGATAAAGATAGATGGATTTCCTTTAGGGCATGTATTGGTAAATCAGCTTGACAATGATAACTCTTATTAGTCTTTGATTATTTTTAATTTATGAAAAACTAGATCGTTTTATGCACATCAATTAATTGTAATTGGGCAAGAATCTCAGATTTTAATTTCATTGTTTTGTTACCATTTTAAAGAGGTTTTTTACCTGCCAGGCCTATCCTTTGTAACAATGGGCTTGATTATAGGAAGCATTTGCAAAGGAATCAAGGTACACTTGCTTAGTGTAAGAAAGGTGTTTATCTTGGCTCTCATTATAACTAAATGTCTGTATTCATAGGTATAAATTGTTCCGGCTGATGCTGCACTTGGATGTCTTTGACAGCTTGAGGAAAAAAAGCCCCCCAAAATAAAAAACGTCAGGGCAGTCTTGTAGTTCAGAGCAGATCTCATTAATTCAAGGTTATAGTATATAAACTATATCACATCTCTGAAATTATTTGAAATACAAAATGCAGTGGCTCTCTTAAAGGGAAAAGTAAATTATAATTACATTAAAATAGATTAGACTGTAATTAGCTACTACAGTTAATGGGTTTTTTCTTCCAATGTAATTGATTCCACAAAGAGCTCTAAATTTTTTTTTTTTTCTGATTTCTGTGTACATATGTCTGAGGAAACATACTGCATGTGTCTTTTTCTTTTTCAGCTTGTTTTTTTTTTTTTCTTATTTGTGTGTACATATGTCTGAGGAACCATACTCGATGTGTCTTTTTCTTTTTCAGCTTGTTTTTTTTTTTTCCTTACATGGAGTAGCAATTAATATAGCAGGTTGCCAAAAGAAAGATGCTTTGTAATTAAATTTTGCACATAGTTCTTAATGCACATAGATGAACTCTCTTTCATAGTTTTATAGATTCCTATAAATAAATTGCTTAATGAGAAACTTGCTGTTAGGTAAACCACATCCTAAATTTGGAAATCAAAATTTAAAACTTATGGGAAGCGTCTGAGTTTCAGTTGGATCATTTTCCGGTTGAAAACCTAAAAATCATTGATATCTTTATTTTTCAAATACGGAGCTTAATTACTATTGAAAGCAGTGATTTATCTTTTAACAGTATATATTCTAAAAAGTGGGTTATAATAGAAGCTATCTTCCCTTAAAATGGCCAGTCGTGTGAGCCATAATGCTCATTGATAGTAAAATCAATAGAGCATTGATTCTGAGACTTAATCCTTGGAGACTGTTGTTCAGAGCAGCGGACATAGCCTAGTAAATACAGAGTGCTGTTTAAAGTGTTTAATGCAAGAGACTCTGCTGTCTTCATTTATTTTTTCTTAACAGATAATTTATAATAAAATGTGGTTGCCAAACGTTAGCTTGCAATCTTGATTTACATATTACTGTATTGCTCCCTTTAGCATGTTATGGACCTTATTTAATCAGTGGCCACGTTTTCAGTACATCAATTAAGACTTGTGCTGTGGTGTCTAAGAAAGGCAAATGCTTAATAAATGTGTAGTAGTACTAAAAAATTCTTTCTTGATTCTATGTATATTTCTCTGAAAATCACAAAAGAACAATATCTTTTGTGAAATCTTGTCATCAACCTAATTTGTTTTAAAATGAGTTTGTTTCCAAAGTATTTTGGCTTGTATTCTAACAATAAAATGCTTAGCAAATGCATGTTTATTTTTTACATGCTAAAACTTCTTTAACAAAAAGTTCGATAGAAGTTGTAGTTTTGAAATAATACCCTAAGCCATTTTTCTAAACAGGGTTTGTGTTAAGGCATCAGTAGTTAATTCATTCTGACTTACTGGGAAAGGAAAAAAAGTTAGTACTCACATTTTACAATAACAGATTACTCTGCGCATTCACATAATTGTCACTGAAGATGGAATTATGTAATATGAGTTTTACTTTTGGTAGCATTCAGAACACTGCAGAATCCTGGCTTGTTAAACCTTTTGCATAGAAATAACGATGCCAAGTTGAACAAATGTTTTTTCAGAAGTCAGCTGTTCTAGATGCACTGAACTGAAGTATATTTTAACATTGAACATCATTACCTCTTTTTGTGCTTAAAAAAATGAGTTTGGTCGTGGAATTTTTTTTTTAGTACATCTCCGAGGTATCAATTTAATAACTATCAAAGTAGCTAGTGCAGTTGTTGCATTTAAATTGATTTACATGTCAAGACTGGCAGCTTAGCAGCTGCGCTATTATTCCTGGATCGGTCAATTTACTTGAGAAAAACCTACTACTGAGTTCTACTGACCTGCATGACAATATAGGCCCTATTTCTATTCCTGTAATTAGGCCTGCGACTAACTCAGAATATTTTTAATTAAAATATTTTGGTCAATGTGTTGCACCAAATTAGGCCTTTCAGTGCAGATTTAATTCTGGAAATGGTGTGATTAGAATACGTAATGAGCGGTGTTCAATTTAAGATTAACAGGTTGTGCGTCTTGAACATACAGGTTTTTGAGTTTACTGCAGAGATTTTTGTTTGCAACTTTGCTCCAAAAAGTTAACAAATAGTAAAATTAGTTTTGCATGTCTGTGGTTGATTTTTCAAATGATAATAACATACTGTAAATAAAAGACCCCAGACATAGAAAGATATTTTCAAGACATTTGTGCAAAGAAAACCTGACAAATTGTAATAAAATGATTTCTGTGCAGGCGGTAATGTTAGTAAAATTAAACAGTTTTGAAATAGATTGATTTTGGAGACAGCTTTTCAAATAGAAAATCAAAGTCATCTAGCTGTGGTGAACTTTGTTTTCTAACATCGAAATCCAAGCTTTTAACTGAAATTCGTATCTGACACAGAAGGGATGTGAAGCCTGGCAGCATTTTTACCTAATGGCTGTCAGTGTTTCTAAAGGACAAAAAACCCACAAAGATACCTCTCTCCTCCTCCCCTTGACACTTGTGATTTTAATTTGTAAAAGAAAAAAAGGTTTTCAGTGTTTGAGACTCTTGTTCTTTGCTACATATTTAAGAGTTTGTGGTTGTTGTTTACTTCTATCTTGGAGACCTGCCTGCTGATTACTAGGCAGGTAGAACACATCTACAGTTCTAGAAGTTCGTTATTTCAGAAGTGAGCGAACTAAGGCAGTTGCAGGGGTGCTGCAGGAGCAGTTGTTTTGAGTATTTTTGTTGTTGTTGTTGTTGTGGGTTTGTTGTGCTTTGCTTGTTTGTTTATTTTTTCCCCAGAAGACTAGATACATTTCCCTAGCCTTTGGTTCTGAATTCTGTTTGTTTCCAGATGCAAGCAGCTGACAAAGCAAGGCAGTGTTTTATTTGTTTTAAAATAAATTACTAAATGATCTTTTGTGTATTATTCAAGCTGTCTGTGGATTATCATTTGTTTTGTTTTATAATTGGATGGTTTGGCTTATTTCATTTTTAGCTCTCCATGAAAGCCTGTTATATTTGCTACTGTAGGTATGATGATATTCTGATCAATGGACTACCAGATTGGCGACAGCCTGTATTCTACTACAGGCGGGTGAGAAAAATGAGCAATGCTGAGCTGGCATTACTCTTGTTCATTATTCTCACAGTGGGTCATTATGCTGTGGTTTGGTCAATCTACCTGGAAAAACAGCTGGTAAGTATTGGTAATAAATCAAACTTACTTCAATTATTAGTATTGAATTTCCTGCAGAAGTTTGCATGTTACAGGGATCTCTCCCATTTCCCCTGTTTTCAATTTTGATTTTTCATACATTAAAAGGACTAGAGTTAAAATGGTGATACTTGCAGAATGAGATATGCAACATATCAGAAATAGTAATCTAAAAACTACTTGTCTAGAAATGGCAATAAATAGCAAGAGATAGTCCTGTGTTTTTTAACTGGAGGGAGGAAGAGAAATAAAAACTCTTGTATCACTCATTGATGCAGAATCATATGTTACTGTAGTCATGTCTATGTTTTTTTCTAAACACCATTAAGAAATAATCCGGTTTTATTAATTTAAAACTAATACTTGCTTTGCCTTTGTTCTTACCTAAATGCTTTTGTTTTATGTGGGTTTTTGTTAACAGGATAAGCATTGGTAAGCAGTATAAACCACATTATTCTTTGATATTTTATTTTTTGTCATATACAAATGTATTGCACTTAGTAGACTAGAAAAAAAATCTAAGCATAACTTGAAATATATTCATACATTAGCATTTATTTACTTTTTTTATTTTGCACTGCATTATTGAAGTTGATGAATGAGAAAGGAGGCAAGTTGAATGCTTTCTCCTCTTAGAAAACTTTGATTGCTATGGAGATACACATGAGTGACAGAACTGGACTTCATGTGTGTTTAAAGACTGGATACCATGGCAACAGTTATTGTTAAGATAGATCATTTTACTTAATCATGTAGGACCCCTAGGTACATTTGCATAAACGCTACTCTGCTGTTTACCCTTCACAGAAGAGTCCCAGTAACATTTGTGGTTTACATGTTAATGATAACCTGTAACCGTAGTTCTTTCTACACCAAGGATGAACTGCTTAGCAGAAAAAAGAGGGAAAAGAAGAAAAAAACAGGCAGCAGGAGTACAGATGAAGCCAAACTTGCTGCTCTAGACAAAAACGAAAGGTGGGAAGAAACTCTCTTGTTTTCCTCATTTTAAAACATTTTATCAGCTACCGGTTTAGTTCTGTCATTTGCTTCTTGCTTCTTTGAAATTCTGTTGGAAAAATGACTGTATTTGTACTAACAGCCATTGCTGATATAAAATGTGCCAGTGTACATGTGTTTTCAGGTTTTGAAGTAAGTGTAGTGTTTATCCAGCAGATCAAAAATAATGGAAAGTTTAAATCTGAGTTAATTTTATCTGGCTTATAGAAGGATATTATTTCTACAGTTGACTTTAGAAGATTTTACAACTTTTTCTGTCTTTGAAGATTCTTATCTTTCATTACAGTTAACAAATTTAAATTTATTTAAGCTTTAGTTTATTACCATACCGAGCAAGGAGTTTTTATGGGGGTTTTAATGCTTGTCTGATTTAATGCTTTTAATCTGATTAACTTAAAAACAAGCATGTTGGTAAATGCTTCTAGCACCATTGTTTAAGACACACATAGAGAAATAGTGACTTTCGGGACACTCCAGAAGATACCACCATTTCTTGTATTGATTCATAGAAAGAAATAAAGGGTTTAAATAGTTCACACAGCAGGGGCATGAACTGGATCAATGCAGGATGGAGATCAGAGACCATTCTGCCTGTCGTCTTTCCTGATGACATCAGTGAGTAATGCTTCAGTGAACTTCAAATGACATTAATTTTTAAGTTATTGTTTTGTTTATGCTACAATCTTTATATCTGGTTGTCAGCACTTGTGACTCTTGGTTGAGCCTTGATGTTTTTTTCACTTTTGTTTTTTGTTTTTTGTTTTTTTTTTAAATGAATAGTCTACAAATTTATTTCTTGAAGAAAAGCCCTTTTTAAGAGATGAAAATACAGAAATTATGAGAAGTTTTCTATTACTTTGAATTAAATATTCAAACTGTATCTTTAATGTTACATAGTGAACTATTTTTGTAGGAGTTGAGAAGTGCTAGTCATCTTAAAGGATAATGGGGAAGTTCTGACTTTGTGTGACAGTAATGGAAAACTTACCGTTTTATTTGACTGCAGAGTACTGGACAAACCCCGATGGCATGACTTACTTCCATGTAAGCTGGGAATATGGTTCTGTCTCACTGTGAAAGCCTTACCCCAGCTATTCCAGGTAATAGTAACGACTTCAAATTCTATGACTTTGTTTTTCTTGATGGTGTTATGCATAATCAGAAATGTAGCACTTGTTCTTCCTTTTATTTTTGGCTTAAGCACATACTGGATAGCTAGATAGATGATAGATAGATAGATAGATAGATGAAAATGGAGGCAAAATTGATATCAACTTAATCCCAATATAAATAAATCTTAAGTCAATATTAATCTCAACGTGCTAAGGAATTCATCAGCAGTTCCTGTTAGGTAAAACTACCAGAACAAATGATTGGAGAGGGGTGATAAATTAGGAATAGCAATGTCTTGTAAGCAATTTGTTAACAAAGTAATTTTATCTCAAATAGGCAAATTCTGTGTTTTCATAGCAAACCTTGATACGTCATTTGAATTTGAGAGAACAGTAAAATTACATTTTCTGATTCAGTGAGCTTTTTTTTAAATTACTGGATAAAGGTATAAATTGATATCTGAAATTGCTAAGGTAACCGAACAAAGCTATAGTTGTAATAAATGTGGCAGACTTGCCCACAGTTTTGGTTTTTACTCTAACACCATAAACTAAAATTTAGATAGTCATCCAGTGTAAGTATTGTCAGATCAGTTATCAGAATAACTTTTTTAATATCCCGTGTTTTTTCAATTCCCTTGAATACACCCATTTGTTTTTAATACCCTTGTCAATGCTAATGAATATGGGTCAGGGAATGCAAAGTGGATTTTACTTTGGTTTACAGAAATATTGAATATGAATTTTTAAGTATAAATAGTATAAATGGCATTAATGTTCAACTTACGTCTGTGTTCAAGCTGTAAAAAAGCACATAGTTCATAATTTCTAATCAATTAACAAAAGGCTTGTAAAAGTTACAAATGCAATAAAGTCTGGTCTTTCAGTATCCAGTTTTATAGTTTTTAGCTTTTCCCACAATAAGATGAAAAAGTTATCATCTCTTCCTCTTTTAAAGGTTTCATCAAAACCCTGTAGTTATTTTACTAGAGAAACTTTTTTTTAAAGCAAAATGGTAATTCTTAATTAAATCAACTGCTGTGTCCAAATTAAGCTTTGATGTTCATCCCTCACTGAGGCAAGTCAGATGGAAAAGAATTTTCAGCAGTTGCTGTTACTGCGTTTTGGAAACTTTCTTCATAATTCAGTAGTCTCCCTTTTACCTTAACTGAAAAACACACAAAAGGTTGCAGAACATACTAAGGTTCATGAAAAATTTAAAATTAGGACTTCCTCTAGGGATTCTAAGCTGTCCTCTTCTTATTTATGTTGTTTTAAGACAGTCTGCTAAGAAAGCAGTATAACAGGTTTCAGGTTTGCTGTTCGAAAAGCATCTCCAATGTCTGCCAGAAAAGGCAGAAAAGATGAATACAACAGAAGTGCTTTTGCACTTTGTAGACACCTAGCCAATAAGTCTTGCTGTGGATTTAAAGCCATTAAATTAATGGTAGTGGACAAAAAGATATCCAATAACTCCTGGAAAATTGGAGGCCAGCAAGCAGTGATTTGATGGCAGGGGAATTCAGAGCAGGAAGGCTTCAGAGTAAGGAAGAGAGGAGATGAGGTTCTAGAGTAAATTGCCCCATATGTAAATTAAAGTACTGCTTAACTCCAGAGTTTGTTTTGTTGCCTGCCAATTATGTAAGTTAAAGTGCAATAAAATATAAGTAAACTTTGATATTAAGATTATTCAGGACTTGAGGTAACTGAAATGACTATAGCGTATTAGTTAATACTCTTCTTAAGAGCAGCAGTGATATCTCATGTAGGAAATATTCTCTGAAATGACAGTGCAACAGATAATATGTGTGTTGTAGCTAGCTTGACACAGAAACCTCTGAGCTCTTTTTGAGTTATATTTAAGGTCCTAGCAAGTTCTACTTTCATGGCAGTTACCCACATATAGCAAAAAAAGTAGCTGTATTTATATGATTATACCTTGGTACAGAGATCCTGTTTTGAGCATAAGCACTTTTCTCTTCAATTATATGCTGACATAGGCTTGATATTTCAGAGTATTTCAGGCTTTCAGTATAAGTGGAATGACTAGGGAAGCTTATCTGGAAGATAACTCCTACAGATACCAGGTAGTGTTATGTGTGCTAGGTCCACATGTAAATTATTTAATAAGTGGCTGACATGAGGATGGCTGCTACAGATTTTAGTTGCTTATTGAGTTAATTATTTCTTCAGTCATTTAAGAGCCAGCAAATTGTTTTCAGAGTTGGCTTTTATTCATCTGCAGTTAATGCAATTTTAGATTAACTTCTAAAAATGCATCCATGTTTAAATGAACCTTGTTTGGGACAGAAAAGGATAAGAGTTAGCAATACTTTAATGTTGCTTCTACCACTGAGTTTTTTAAAGCCCTGTCAGTAAAATAGAACTATTGCTTCCTCAAATTAAGGAAACAAACCTCCTGCCTATGTACACCAGGTCTTCCTCAAAGGAAGTTAATGTGAATATTCTCTGGCTGAAGATTCAGGTTGCTGAGCTTCTGCCCATGCCTGGCTCTCATTTATCCAATTGAGTGTCTTTCTCCTACATCCCCTCCTCCTTCAAAATGTCAGATTTCAGAAGGAGGCACTTAAAATAATTAAGGTGGGCCTTTACTGAAGAAAAATGCTTTGTTTGCATGCCCTTGTGATGGCCTATGCCATTTTATCATAGTCTGCATTTTATGTCAAGAAACTGGAAGAAAAATGGGTGGGAGGAGGATGAGAGAAACTAAAAAATGATTGTGTTTTTTAAACTGTTGACAATTATATTTTGAGAGATACTACATATGTTTTTGAAATCCACACATTTAGTTTAGTTAAATTTAGGGGTGAAAACAGCGCCTTTGAGCTTGTTTGAAGAAAGGAAGGGAAAAGAATATGTGAAATGTATCATAAATCAACTATCTGTGGTGTGAAAGAAACATTAGGTGGAGTATAAATTACATTGACTGTTAACCAAGTTTAATTCTTATAATGTAGGCTCAACAAAAAGATAAGAAAAGAATGCAAATTGTTTCTAATGTTATTTATGGTTTATTCTTTCATGAGATGAAAAGGAAATGAATGAAGGGAGTTTTCATGGGAAATGAAAATACCTGGAAGAAGACTAAATATATATATTTAAAAAAGGACAAAACTGAAATGTTTATTAGATCTGGAAAGAAATAAACCAGCTAATTCAGTTCAAGTTGTGACTGTAATACACAATAGACATCTTTGCTAAGTTTACTTTTGTTTTTTGGGAGAACAGGCAGTTGTAAACTGCAGTTTATTCCTGAAACAGCTGACTAGATTTTTTTCTTCAGATGCACAGACATACAACTTAAGAAAAACAGCCTTTCTTTAAAATGTTCTTTTGTATTGTTTACAAAACATTTCCTTCAGAAAACTGAAGATAAGAGGGTTCATTAGTGTTTCTGTCAAATAGTTTTCCTACACCTTGATGTGGAGAAGCTTAGCAATGAATATATTTATTTTTTACACCAACTTCATTAATGCCAGTCAGTGCTAGAAAATACTTCTTATAAGTTAAAATATGAGCCTGCTGTTGTCCTGAATGTAATGAAGCACAATTCATTTTTGTTTCAGATAGAAATGAATTTTTAAGAAAATAAAGTATCCTGTTGTCTTGTATCAACAATAGTGTAGGTGCAGGGCATACACCCGAGCAGTGAACTGTTAGAAGAGCTGCTGATGGCTTGCCAGTAGGGCGAGGGCTGTTCAAGCTCAATACGTAGTTGCACCGAGTTATAACTTAGATTATCAACAAAGCTTTCAATTACAGGTGAAACTTTTGTTTATAAAGCCCTTTGTGTAGCACAAAGTGAATTAAAACAAAAAAAAATGCTAGTGATTTTTATGTAGGCTACCAGATGGTAATTACTGTAGCTGATTTAGTAGCCTGGAATAGATTCAAACTAGTGACCCAGAGGTGTTTAATTTCTTGGCATTTTTTTCTTCAGGTTTTCCTTTAATCCGTGATTACATTTCAACACCTGTTTAGATATGGTTCAGCTTTGGCCTTAAATGGATTGGCAATGTGTCATTAAACTCAAGAGACTTTGCCAGCAGGGCATCTCCCAGGGCATCTCCTTATGTTAGTTTTTATGCAAGATTTGATTCAGTCAGCAAACATTTATGTTGTTTGTTTTTGTCTTCACATATGACTTTATATAAAATCATTGTGTGAGAATGAACATTTATTGCATTTAATAACACATGCCCTAAAACAGAGGTTCAAGTCAGTAGGGTTAAATATCTCCTTAATTCCCAGCTTTACAGGTTTTTGACATGTTCCAACCTACTGTACAACACCAATATTGATATAAGTTTTGGAGAGCAAGCAATTGCAGGATATGTGGCACGAGTGATTGCCCATTTGTTCTGTTTCTTGCTATTTCGCAGCTGTTGGGAGAACCAAAGTGGGGATAAAGCTCTTGACCCTGAGGTCAATTAGAAGCTTAGAAGCAGGTCAGAGGAGAGTGGATGGTAAAAGAAGTATTCTGGGTGTATGCAAGTGAGCAAAATAATTTGGGTCTTACAGGGTGTACTGTCTGAGGCTCTAGAGACAAAATGTGATTTGCTGCATAGTAAAAGTTTTAAGTAAGTGTAAGAGACTAAAGAAATTTGCCTTTAGTTGCCAGCTGTTCTGTGGCAGACAGTTTTGTTCTGC
This sequence comes from Urocolius indicus, assembly GCA_013401255.1. Lineage (NCBI taxonomy): Eukaryota > Metazoa > Chordata > Aves > Coliiformes > Coliidae > Urocolius > Urocolius indicus. The sequence continues at coordinate 61,065 of WBNH01012630.1, forward strand.
TCCTTCAAATCGCTCACAGTATGTCTGCATATCCCAGCACACATATTAGAGAAGTGTAGCTCCAAGAGCAGCTTGTGGGTACAAGGTGATAGCTAATTAATGGGACTGTTGTGTTGTAGCATGAGGCTTCACAGGGTGTGAATGAGTCTCATAGAGGCCTTGCAGCATTGGCCTCAGTTCCCCCTTCTGGCTGCCTTCCCCTACTGTGTATGTGGAATATTCAGCAGATACTGCAGTAGAACAGCCTGCGGCTGGTCACCTGATGCATTTGAGGCTTGCGAAGTACAACTGCCCACAGGTTATACACTGCTGAAGAACCTGGCCACAGCTGGTGTTATTCCACAGTCAAAGCATGATTTTTTTATTATAAAGGAGAAAAGTAATGCAATTTCTATTTATTTACCAGTTTGCCTTTGAGTAAACATGTAAAATGCCAGAAAGAAATCATAACGTTTTAACCTTTTTTTACATTATTTCTTACCATAACATGTTGATGTTAGTTATTGATAAACCTATCAAAAGAGTGGTTTTTCCTGTGGTGTAATGGCTGGCATTTTTATTGCATAGAAATAACAAATTGAATATACTGAGTTTAAGTACACTTCTGGGAAAGTTCCCAGTTGAGTGTAAGTGATGGGGTGATGCATTTTTTTGTATCAGTCCCTCACCCAGAGAACTAAACTGTCAAGTTGATTCTATGACAAAACCTGTAATCAAGATTCATATGTAGCCAATACAACAAGTTGTTTCCAATGTTTACCTTATTTCTCCTAATCTCTACAGAGGTAGTTCAGAAAGCCAGGAAGATAAGCAGAGTTCCAGAATAAGTACACTTTGAATAAGTACTGTATCTGATGATTTTAAAGCAACGAACAAGATACTAAAAAGCCCCACCAAAAAAATCCAAAGTCAACCAAAACCCCAAGCAAACAAAGAAAAAAACACTTAAAACTTCAATATCAAGAATTTCTATATTTGTGCATCACTCAAGTACAACTTTGTCTTGACAGTCTGAAATTTATGGATATTGATATGAAAAGGAACTGAAGAATTTTTTTAGTGTTCCTTGTTCTTATTTGTCATTCAAATATTGAAAATTATATTGTCTATTTTTCTTCCACAACACTGAAGTTTTTTGGTTAAATGTGAGGTTAGTCACAAACTTCCTATACATGGCAGTTGAACTATAATTTAGAAATACTAATAGCAGAATTTCACCTAATACACCCTTTTTTCACTCTATTGCCTTTTGCAAAGTGTATATTTAAAATCATAGTCTAACCAACCAGCATGTATTAGCCCTCTTCATTGTTCTTTTCACTTGCCATATGAGTACTACTGCTTCAATGGTGAAGCAATGTATTTGTGTACTCAAACTCCTGCAAATAAGAAGGAAATATTTCTGATTGGATAAGCTGAAGTTTTTAATTAGAACAGGTCCAAGCTTTGTATTTGTCTCTTTCCTCTGTCCCTTTTCACCCCAGAAGGACAAAATCATTGCTTTTCTTATATTTATTACCTATTGAAGATACAGGAGTATACATCAGGTATAAAATTTTGACGTGAAATGTATTTTGAGGTGTTTGGGAAACAGTGCTCTAAAAGAAAAATGGTTACTGAATCCTGGAGAAGGATAATTAGATTGGAAGAGACTGTTACCTATATTGCCAGTGTTTTAGGGCCCTAAAATGTTTTTACTGAGGCAAAATGACTGCTTAAATTCATCACTTAGGAAAATTAAATAAATCTAACATAAACATATTTTAAATACTCTTAGTTCCAAAACTTGAATAAGAAACTTTTTTGGTTTGTACTGATAATATTGAAAATATTGAAGGAGTAAATGGAAATGTGCTTCTTTACATTAAGGCAGAAGTTTTCTTCAAAAAACTTCCTAGTTTAAACTGTTTCCTAGTGGGTTTTTTTTCATTTTGACTTACAAGATCTAATACCTCTTTTAGTTCGTGTCCATGGCTAAAATTTTTACTCGAGTATTTTACAACCTGTAGAGCCACTTCTTATGCTTTTGTGGGAAGGAATTGATTTTCAAATCTTCAGAATCCATTCTTTTTTTGTTTTCTTGTTTTTTTTTCTTCACATGTATACATTTTTATGTCTGCTTCCAAATGTGTAGTCTCCTCATTTTTTTTGTGATTATGGTATCAGCTGTAATAAACTGCAATTTTTAAGATAAAAGACTAATGTTGCCTTTGTTACCTGCATATAACTTCATTTGCAGTGATAATCTATTTTATATGTATAAAGCAACAATACTACTAAATTTCATTTACGTGCTTCTGACTAGTTTTCTTTGTTGTTCAGCTATTGTGTCTCATTTTCATCTGAGCCACATTTCCAATTGTTCCGTGATTGACATGCTGGAGAGATTGACAGTTACCCCCTAGTGCCTGCTGTCTGGAGATCCCACAAGCAATAATGGATTTTACACCAGAATTTAGCATCAAATATTGGCTTTCAGTGTCAAATGGGTTAAATTTAAATGCCAGTTAATTGTAGCCATTTTGAAATCATAGCCTCAAACAAAAGCATTTTTTGGATATCAGTGTTTCTGAGTCCTGTGTATGTCACACAATCCAAATGTCTAAAACTTAGAGAAGAGGCCAACCATTACATTTACGGCTATTTCTTGATGATGCAAATAGTCCAGATCTGGAGAGTACAAGCAAAGTTTCTGTATGTGATAGGGAATTAATAGTTCAGGAAACTTTAAAGGGAACCAGTGCTGATCCTAATTTTGTAATTATAATGTTCTAACATAGAAACTAAATATGTTTCCTCAAACCCTTCATATCTATTGTTAATGGTATTCCTCTTGTACTTACACTTATTTTAGCCCTATTCTACTAAAACCACCAAAACCCCTCTCTTCCATGACCCCAAAACCAAATCTGTGTGAAATTCTCCTAACTTTTTGCTTCTGAAACATTAACAGATATGTAAAAACATCTTTTGTGCACAGTAATCTCCTACATAAACCTGGCAGAGAAATGTAACTTCCCACTTCCTGTACCCAAATGTAAAGCCAAATAAGTATAAGATGATGTATTTTGGAAGGAGATGAAACCTTACTGATCTTTTGTGGGAATGTCAGAGTGGTTCTTCAGGTGTGTGCTGACTTGTATCAGTGAGATGTTTCCAAAATATTATGAAGTTTTGCTCAGAGCATGATTTTTCCCTGCATATTCCCAAATACCTCAAGTGTCTTTGACAGGGTAGATGCCAACGTAACGTAGAGAACAACTGTTGTGTGTTTTTGGATGATCTCTGCCATTACAGACAGCAGTAGTGACTTTAACACTGGTTTTATTTTCAACAAGTTCTTAGGATGTCTTTTTTAATGAGACCAGGCTTTGTTTTGTTCAAATGTATGTGATCATAGTTGCACTTACGAAAATATTTCCTGATGTTTTACAATATATTCTACATGAAAATTTAAATCATGCTCTTGAAACATAAAAAGTGGGACTGTTAATGTAATAACAAGAATAAAAGTTATTTTTGGCTCTAAAAAACTAAAATTACATGTATCTAGTTCTAGAATTCATTTTTATTTAATACAGTATATGTTTTGCGTGTTTGGAAGTGATAAATAATAATTTATCTATTTCAGCATTTCTGTTAGATTCATTGGTTTTGAATGAATATAGAGATCTCTTAAACTGGTAGATACGAGTAAAAAAACTCTCCATGCTACTTCAGCAATCTGGCGGTTCATATTGGAAAGGTCTTAATGGAACATATACTTAGAAATTCATCAGATTTTGGAAATGTTGAACCTTATTGTGAGATCTGTGACAGGACTTCTGGTTTTATGCATAAATTTGCCAAATAGATTTCAGATTAGAATCTAATCTAAACATTGGGGAAGAAAAATCTGTTTTTTCAACACTTTAATAGCATAATGGAAGTTGTTTGGGGGGGAAAAAAGAGAATAAGTTGAATTTCAGAACATGAAGTTAGTGTTAGCATAAAGAGTTCACACTAAGGTGACTGCTGCATAGCAATTGCCTTGGTTTGTCCCTGCACACACTAATCTTAATTAAAACTTTTCTTTCTTGAACTTCCAGATTGCTGATTTGAGCACAGTGGGTACATGGCCTCTTACAAAGCTGCAGGGAGTGATCAGAAACATTTTTCTAAACCATTTTGCTTCTCAGGTTGTCAATGAGCATCATAGTCTATAATATCAATGCTATTACATTTGAACCTTTATTACACAAAAATTCTGCATTCTAAACAAGTATTTTCTATACTGAAAAAAAATGCTGTAACTCAAGGAAACAAATCTGTCAATTTTTTTGCAAGATTAATTGAGAACTTAAAACAGAGCCATTGCAATAACTTGTTTGTATAAGAATGCTAATTCCATTGCAACATTTTCTTAAAGGATGCCAGACAATTATATGTAGAATACAAAGAAACAAAAATGAAGGCGAAAGAAGATGCCCTGGCTAAGGCTGAACTTGAAACACTTCAGAGTGAGTTTTTACTACTGTCTTAATAACAAAAGCTGTAATATGTTATACCTACTACACAGGATGTGCATGAAGATACATTTCTACAATCTTCTAAAATAAGTGCTCTATTTCTGTACTGCTGTTATAGTTAAATAAGGTTTTAATTGATTTTGCAGTATACTGGGTTTTTTTGTTGCTGTAGAAGCATGAAACCTGGGTGTTAGTTTGTAGCAACGAAAGCATACATAGGAAGAGGAAATCTCAAATGTATAGATATTGACATATATCTCAGATGACCTCTTGCATTTTGAGTATTCTTGTGTTTTCTTTGTAAATATTTTCAAACATACATGTTTAATAATTCTGTTGTGTATATTGAGTTCATTTTTGTGATAGCAATTGAACAGAATTTGAATTTCCAAAAGTATGGATGCAAACTTCAGAGATGGATTCATGCTGTTGTTGAAAGAAATGCCTTAAAGTCTTTACAGTCTTATAAACCAGAGAAGGCAATTACCATTTCCCTTAATAAAGTGTTCAGGGTAATTACAGGTGACTTTTCCTTTCCTTTTTTCAGTTAGTTGCTTTTGACAACCTACCCTCTTCTTCAGACAATCTTAAAAGGTTTTTTGTCTGTTTTTGTATGTGCATGCTTGCTTCATTTATTGTACCTAAGTGCATACTTTTAAGTTCTTTTACTCTTGACAAGTGCATTGAGTGCCCTATAATAATTTACTAGCTTTGAGAATGCATAAGCCTTTAGGCATTTAAAATATAGCTGCATTATTTATATTTACAGAATAGCTTAATTTTGGAAGATTAGCAAAGAGATCCAGTTTCAGGCATAATTCCTAACTTATCTGTAGCTGAATCTATTTTGGGATAAATGGATAACATTCAGCACCTCAGTGAGCATCATGGACTCAGGCCAAATCTAGCAAAATAGTGCATTTAATGCTTGTTAGGGAGGCCTGTCATTATGTTTGAGATCCCTATCACAAAATGGGCCTTTGAAAAGGGTCTTGACTCAGGTTATTAAAAACTTGTTAAATTGTTAGATAGTAATATATTGCCATTGTTGAAAATAGATGGCATACATTCTTCACTGAATCTGTGAACTATTGTTTTAAAAGGACTAGTGTTTGAAAACAAGTGCAAGTAAAAGTGTGCATGTTCCTGTGTTTCACTGAAAGACCCCGTGAACTTTTCAGTATTTCTCCTCTACTAGGTGTTACGAGAGTCACTTTTTTGTTGCCTCCAGAAGCAATGCTCACGTGTGAGAGGGATGGGTTTGGCACTCTTCTCCCTCCAGAATCCCCTGTGACTTCTCACAGGGGTACCACTCTGTCCCTTGTCATGATGCTGAGTGTGACTTGGCCTGTGACTCCCATGTCTGCCAGATGACCCACTCCTGTGAGCAGGAGCCAGTCCTCACAGGCCTCACTGGTTTGCCATCCTGCCTTCCCTCAGTAGGCTTGCTGTCAGGAAGCAAGAGGAAGGATTGAGAATCACAACCTGTAACTGGCAGAGTCTGAAATTTGGAATGGAATTCATTTGATCAGCCACAGCAGTGCTACTGATGGGCAGCAGAATGAGCTGTCAGTTACTTTTTCTAAGAAGTAAGACTCTGAAGAGAAGGAGCAAGAGATGCATCTGTGTTACTGTGGACAAAAAGAAAAAGTTACATAATTTTTAACTGAAGTTTGAATGCAAGGTGTCTGTTAAACTTGTGTAAACTTCCTTATGTGCTTCTCCATTGTCACTTCACAATTAATATAAAAAGGTTGTCAATTGCCAAATGTGCATCTTGTTTGCCCTGATTCTTCCCAGTTTTAGGGACCATCCCTAGAACATGGTTCATGATAACGGTTCCATCTATCTAATTTAGTAAAAGTATCTCATGCAGATCAGCAAAAGCTGTTTTACAGTGCTTGGGGTTTGTGACCTAATTGCTGGTTTTCACCCATATCTATCCAGCTTTCCTGCTGAGATTCTGTGTACGTAAGCAACTTAAACTAAGACCAGGAAACGGTACTGGAGAGGAAAAACATCATTTGCAGAGTAGGAAAGACAAGACAATATTGAGATGTCATTAAAGTCCTGTATTTGTTAAGAAGCGTGAAAAACTAACTTCTGGTTAAATCAATATTAAGCACAGTTTTGATATATTTTTCTGGCACTTTCACAGTGTTTGTTATCACTTCTCAGTCCATTCAAAACTGTCACTACTACCTTCATGAAACTTTACCACTTTACCTTACAAAAATATGTCAACTTACAATATAGACCTTATGTTTCTAGGAAATATGGTTTTGTATGGATTTATAGATAACTGAGTGGTTTATGCACAAAAATAGGAATGATTTGCCTTACATTTTCTGATGCTCTTTCCACATTTAGGTAGCAGAACACAAAATTGATTTCAAAATGAAAGTGCTTTATCTAATAAACTTTTATCTTCTTCTCCTGTAGTGTCACAGATGCATACAATTCCTGCATCAGTGAGTGATTCTGTAACAATACATAGCCCTGCTCTTCATAGTCATGGGAGGTAAAATAGAGGATGTAGTAACTGGACTGAGTAGTCATTAAACTGAGAAGACTTAGGTATACAGTGTCAGGTCAGATGACTCTGCTAGCTTTTAAACTTAAATTGCAAGTTTTGAGTAATTATCAAGACAAATTCTAGCAGCTCCACTGATCCTTGCACGTAGTGCTTCTTTCAACCACTTCCATTTTCCATGGAAATGCATCTGGTTTTCTTTTTTCACAAGTAGCTGTGGTAGTTATCTTACATCCTGTTGTTCTTATGTTTATTTTCCCCTGACTTTCAGCATAAAGACTTAAATGTATTTTTTTTAATAAATAGCACCTGCTAGACATTGCAGATGGACTCTTCACTGTTGTCCCATCTACCATATGTATTTGCATTGTAAATCTAGAATTCTTGCCCTTGATGTCCAAGGCATCTGGAACAATCCATGGAAAGAAAATATTTCATTTCTAGCTATAATCCTTGTTGAACTAGTACATACATGTTGAATAGTATAATTTTGTGAGGCTTTTCCTTAGCCCCATCATTCAAGCTTTAACTGACATACAGTGTTACTAGCCCTATGGCTGCATGACTAGTCTTTTTTCTATATTGAGGTTTTATGATGGTATCTGTAGTGTGTATCTCTGTATAGGACTTCATAGTAAGACATGTCTTTACCTTAGTATATGCTCTGAAACACCCAGAGCTGTAGTGAAACCTTTAATACATTTGATCAAGTTTGGTTAGATTTGGTGCTTCTGCCTTTTCAGACAGCTTGGAATACACCATGTTGCTTGGGGAGCTTTTTATGTTGTTTCATGAAACTTAAGGATCACCAGATCATTTAGTATAATGTGTTTATTTCAGACCCTTACAATCAAAAATGAACAAAATATGCTGATTCTGATTACTTGTTTGAATTGTAGTAGTGATGCACTTCAGCTTTTAGTGTCTTGTTATGCATGAAACAGTATTCATAAGAAAACCTTGAGACACCTTCTGTTCTTCATGGTTTGGTCACACAATTAATTTTGGTGTTATGTAGTTGTATCTTAATTTCAGTATGGATTGCTCTAGCTTTAGCATTCCATTGTTCATTATTAACTTTTTCTGTGCTTAGAAAAGAGAAGCTTTGTTTCTCTCCAGGTTTTCCTTATATAAGGCATTTCTTTAGTCCTTCATTTCTGTAGATCTTCTGTGTGCTATTTAGTTTTCCAATGTAAGCAAGGTGTAAGTACTGGACTCTGAGTTTGTATACAGTGTTCTAACACTTGTCATCTTCTAAGTACAAAATCATGTTTCTTCTATTATTGCTGTTCTGTCTAGAGAATCACAGATTATTTTACTTCTTACTGCTCTGACAGCTTGTTTCAGATCTCATCCACCATAACTATTAACTCTTATATCAAAGGTTGCAGTACACAGTCCTTAAGTACAGATATGGCATAAGGTCTTTAACTGTGTTTTCAAAAATGCTTTTGATTTGATTGATCCACTTCTTCCTGTATTCTTCACTGTAAATTATTTTGACCAAATGTATGTAACCTAGCACTGTTCTGAAGGTGACTTTATGTTTACTTCTAAATAATTAACAAATATATGGAATAATTGTGTTGCATGTTAATCCCTGCCAAAATGAGTGTTTGCATGCCTTGCTCAGTGATGATTTGCTGCCAGGCAAGTTCTGAGAATATTAGTTCATCTCTTGCATGCTTTTTTGCTACGTGTGTATGTGAAAGTTCTGGTCACTTAATTGTTACCTCTGAAGCCTAATTATGGCAAACTAAGTATCATACATTTCACTAATTGTTTTGGCAGACCTGCTGAAATGATTTTGAATGTGCAAGCTTCTGTGCTTTTTCCAGTTGTTTCAACTAGGCTATACCATGCCTCTCCCTACAAAACTTCCTTCAGAATTCATGGAAAACATTCCACTAACATACAGTATTATGAGGCTCATTGGAAGGAAGCATGCATGTTTCATTATCTATCTGTTGAAAGGTAAATAACATCTCAAGTATTTTAGGCTTTCTAACCCTTTCATATTAGGAGAATGAGGCATTTTGGGGGAACTGGAAGTTTTGTGAAGGGTAGAAGCTCAGATAAAAGGTGAAAGACATAAAAATCTACAGCTTCTGAGAAGTTTTTCATAGTTGAGGATACATTAATTGCTGTTTTAAGTGGGTTTGCTCAAAAAGTAAACTAGCCGATAGGTCTCAGTTCAGCATAATACTGTATGAATACTTGTCAATAGACTGTCAAAACTTGTACAATTTCTTCCCCAGGCTTCTGGGTCTGTTGTATTCTATCTACTTGTTTTGCTGTACATGCAAGTGAGTTTTTATGTCCTGTTTTAAACACATTTTAATACATGGGTAAGTGAACAATGTGGAAAAGGAGATCTCGGTGCAATATTCTACTGACTTGCCATAAAGATGTTCTGGCTGTGGTCATATGTCTTGCTTGTCAATGCATGAAATACCAGTCGGTCTGTCCCTTTTCTCTCCATGATTTTCAAGATATCACTGTCCTTTTTGACTATTTTTTCCTGTGAATTCTTGTTCATGCTAAAGTTAAAACTTGGAAGCGTTGCAGAGAGAGGGACTTGCAGCTTTGTGTCATACTTTCTTTGCAGAAATTCGATGCATTATTTTGATTTGTTTCTTTCTATATGAAGCAGGGGATTTTGTTTGTGTGTGTGAAAAAAGCTCAGAATTCTTTACATCAACTAGCGAGTAAAATCAGTATATAGTTTTCTGAAAACTTTAAAATCACAACTCTGATACTTATTGTTATGGAAAAAGCACCACTTTTATTACATGGCACTTGATTCAAAATGATAGCTGATTCCTTATCTTCTAAACATGACAGCTGATATATCTTAAAGCAAATAACCATTAGCCAGGTACTATTAATTCTGCCACTGATAAAATTGATGTAGCAACAAGGTAGAAGGACCAGTGAGGAAGGTCAGAGTATCTCATTATGTGCATGTAATTCATCAAACTTCAAAACCCAGATCATGGTACCATAAATGAGTGAAATGTATAACCAGTACAGGAATAGTATGGGAGGCCTTTAGAAACATAAAGTGTACAGTACTTGGAGGGTTAGCTAAGTGTTATCTATTAAAGTCTAGGCACCCCAGTAATGAGTGCCCTCATGCCAAGAAGGCCAACGGCATCCTGGTGTGTATTAGAAGGGCTGTGGGCAGTAGGTCAAGAGAGATTCTCCTCCCCCTCTACTCTGCCCTCGTGAGACCGCATCTGGAATATTTTGTCCAGTTCTGGGCCACTCACTTTAAGAAGGACAGGGAGCTGCTGGAGAGAGCTCAGCACAGGGCCACCAAGATGGTGGAGTGGAGCATCCTCCCATATGATAAGAGGCTGAGGGAGCTGGAGCTCTTTAGCTTGGACGAGACTGAGGAGTGACCTCATTAATGTTTACAAGTATGTAAAGGGTGGGTATCAGGAGGATGGATCCAGGTTCTTCTCAATGATGTCCAATGATAGGACAAGGGGCAATGGCTGCAAGCTGGAACATAAGAAGTTCCAAAGAAACACAAGGAAAAATTTCTTCCCTGTGAGGGTGACAGGCTGCTCAGATGGGTTGTGGAGTCTCCTTTTCTGGAGACATTCAAAACCCACCTGAATGAGTTCCTGAGTGACCTACTCTAGGTGGTCCCGCTCTGGCAGGGGGCTGGACTTAGGGACCTCAAAAGATCATCTTCCAACCCACAGATTCTGTGATTCTGTGGTATGTTTATATGCTGTTAAAATACAGGAGACAAATTACTTTTTTTTTTTTAATCTAAATTGATAAATACACAGTCAAATGTAGCCTTCTGGTGAAGAACTTGACAGTTCTAAAGGTGGAAAATACTCTTAGAAAATTAGTATCTTTGCAATACAAATTCAGCAAATGATAAAACAAAGGTTCTTCTTCCACAGGAGGACTAGAAAAAGTCATTAAGTCATGTAAAATACTGATCATTTTACATTAAGGTAGTAGATGTCAAACCATTTCCATCATGCTTATGATCTGGAATGATCCACTTACTTTCTGCTGTGGCCTGGTTTTTTAATTCTACTTAAACTAGAAAAAATACTACACTGCAATTTGGCAATTAAAATACATAATGTTCCCAGAAAACAGGAGAGAGTAAGCTATTCATTTACCGTATTGAGCTTGAAGTCAGGCTTTGCTTTCATCAAGACTGTTTCTCTCTACTACACCAGTAACACTGGGCATAGTTAAGATCTGCTGGATATTGGTGCCTACAGGGAATAATGATCCGATTGGGTCTCCAGTGGACAGCGAACAGACTGTCACAAAACTGACAGGAACCTCTGAAATCTTTTCCTGCATGTTTTTTCCTGCATTTCAGTTAAGTTTATACACATCAATACTTGCAATGGGAGGAGAATTGCATTTTAAAGGATGATTCTTTTGCATTGAATGGTCACATAGTCTAAACTTACCACCATTAGAGGATGACATGGAATGTTATGAGAATACTTTAGGTTCAAAGCTCAGTCACAGCTGCAGTTGCCTCTATGGTCAGCATCATCAAATACTTCTTGCTTTAGGTCGTGGTGGTGGCAGCAGTGCCAGCTTCCTGCCTGGCTGTCAAACCTTCACAGATGTAGGATTCATCTATCTAGGCATCATCTACTGTTTGGAAAACCTGTTTCTTATTCTCTTCAGAGGAAAGCAGCAGCTCAGGTCAAATGTGCCTTTTGGGTTGAAATTAGATTAGCTCCTTCAGTTTAGCTGATCAGCTAAAGTTAGATCAGCTCTTTCGGTGTCCTTAGGAGCATCCAATTATTGTGAATACAGCATATTTTTGAAACAATAGGGGAAAACCAAAGAGCCCCACTTGGCACACCTGAGATTTCTGGATGCTTTCTGAGTGTTCAAACATCTTTTTCTGATCATTATCCTTTTGTCTTTCCTAAAGTTCTGTCAATTTTCAATCAACGTTAAATCTTTCTTTAACGGTCATCTTCTATAGTGGGTATGTTTTCAGTTGTTGGGATTGTTGTTACTCCTTCCTGATCCCTAAGTTTGTTGCTCTCATTTAATACTATTAGGAAGACGGAGGAAGCACAAAATGGTGACTAGTTTGAGAAACTAGGTCCAACATTTAAATCTTGCTAAATGTTTAAGTGCTAGAGCAGAACTATGTGTAGTTACAGAAGTGTGAGAGTAGAAAAGCTGTCTGTTCACTCGAGCTTTTGCTCAGCACAGCTGACTGTGAAGTAATACAACATTGTCTAAAACTCACCTTTCGACCTTTGCCAGTTTCTTTGAAGTCAGATGGACTTGAGAAGGCTTTTAACTGCTTCCTATGCTTCTGCCTGCACTCACCTTAATTGCCAGGCAGTGTAGCAGTAGCGAGCTAACTGTGATTTTTGAGGGGCTCCTCATTTGGTTGTTTAAGGCATAGTTCAGATAGAAGAGGGGCTGAGTGGGTGCACTGATATCTGCTTTTCATGAAAAACTATTATGTAAACGTCTGAATTATCTTGTTAAGAAAGAAATTAAAGCCACTTCCTCAGTGGAAATTTTAATACTAGGAATAGGAGTTGAGGACATAAGCCTGCTTCTGAATTATACTTCTCTGTTGGTGTTAGTAGCAATACTTTTTCTTCCTTTTTTCTTTGGTATAGAGGAGAAGAAACCAAAAGTCAAGAAATCGAAATCAGAGTTCCCTGTATACACAGTTCTGGAGTCAAGTGCATATATACCATCATATGATCATGGAACTTCAATTGAAGAGATTGAAGAACAGATGGATGATTGGTTGGAAGGCAGGAACAGAGCACCAAAAAAGAAGGTATGTTGAAAATCTTCACATTTCTTACACACTTTAAATGTTGTTTCATTTGCTTCTTAAGAAAATGCAATCTTGTATGTGTACCACCACCACACTATTAGTATAGTGTTGAAATCTATAGAAATATGAATTGTTAGGCAGAGACATAATGGAAAATATTATATTGCTGTTCAGTGTAATGTGTGTAATGACACTGGAAATGTTAGTATAATAGGATGTCATTGATTAAAATATATGAAAGCTCTCTATGGTTTCTAATATAAATAGTATTCTTGTTCACTAGAAATTAGTAGAACATAATGCTATCAAGTTATATGAGGCTTGGTTCTTGCTCTTAATTGTGGTTAATAACATGTTGCTTGCAAGAATAGATTCTTCTCTATTTAAAAAAACCACAGAAGCACAGGGAAAAGAAAGAAGAAACCTTAACTTCTTAATATTCAGGTGTAGTATCTTGTGATTATGGAATTGCCTATGTGTTTTATGCATTTCATCTGGCATGGAAAAGTCCTAACAATTCAACTTAGGCCTATTGTTAAGATTCTTTCTACTTAGAGGTAAGTGGCAGTTAGTGTAATGATCTTCTGGTAAATTGTATTAAAAACATCCTGGTTTGAAAATTTGTAGTTTTCATCTTAGAACTGAGATACACAGGTGACAGAAGAAATGTTATAAATTGATCTCCTGAGCTGAAAATCTGCCTTGCTGGGAAGACTGAGGTGAGAAGAATGGTGTGTTTAGGAGTGGCGTTAGGGCAACTTGACTTCAGCATCAAAATAGGGAAAGAAGTTCCTGCTGTCATTAGTTTGATTCTTCTGAGTTGTATATTTGCTTACTCATTAGTTGTGTTCAAGCCTGTGAAAAATACTCCCTCCCATTTTTAGCCAGACCTCATTTTTTTTTAAACTAAAATGATTTGGATTTGCATAACCTCTTTAATCATCAACTACTTCTGGATTCTTAAGCTTCGTGACTTCCCAGTTGCCAATCTTTTCTTGCTGTTACTTTTGTCTTTCTGTAGTATTTTGTGCATCTGCACTATGTTTACCTCTGTATTTCTGGAACAAATCTGTTATGCAAATATGTTTAGCTTTTGACTTCTGGGTAAGGGATTTATATTCTGAAGCCTTAAACATAGATGGATATTTTCATGCAATTAGGGAAAGTAAGGTGCTTAATTCTCTAGATGAGTTGCCTGGGAGTAAAGAGCCTATCTACAGTTGTTGGTTTGTTTACCTTAACCAAAGAAGTGCCTGTGGATTGGATTTCTGTTAGTTGCATCTCACTGAACCAACTTTGCTTACCAGATTGTGTGGGTTAATGATTAAAGATGTATGTTTGTTTCTGGTAGCTTGGGCTAGTGCATGCTTGACTATCTGGATCCCCAAATTCACCTTCCCCTCTGATCAACATTATGCTTTTCTTTGAATTTCCATGCAAATGAAGGAATTAACTAAGACTAGATCTGTTCCACCTCTAATTTTGTACCTCTTGCACAGAGTATATATAGAAGTTGTATCTTCAGAGATGCTACAGAGAAAACAAGTTGTAGGTACATCCTTTCAGAAACAGGAGTCACAGAAATTAAAATCTATCAAAGAACTCTTATTAAAAGTTTAGTAACTTGGATTTCTGTGCTTCCTTTCCTTGATAGCTGATATGTCACCATAATGTGACTTTGACATTTAAATCAGTAGTGGAGAGAAACAGATTTGTAAATTGTACCAAGAAGCGGAGAATACATGTTCCTGGCTCAATAGTAATTGAATAGAAGAAAAGGATAAATGGGGATCTCATTAATGTTTACAAATATCTAAATGGTGGGTGTCAGGAGGTTGGGGCATCCCTTTTTTCTGTTGTATCTAGTGACAGGACAAGGGGTAATGGGATGAAGCTGGAATACAAAAAGCTCCATTTAAACATAAGAACAAACTATGAGGGTGAGGGAGCCCTAGCACAGGCTGGACAGAGGAGTTGTGGAGTTTCCTTCCTTGGAGGTCTTCAAGACCCACCTGGACACGTTTGTATGCAAGCTAGGTGGAACTGCTTCTGCAGAGGGGTTGGACTACATGATCTCTAAAGGTCTCTTCCAACTCCTACCATTCTATGAATCTATGATAAATGTTGATGTAAAGAAATAGATCAAGAGGAGTTAGGCAGAGAGTCTGGAATTAAGATTAATCATGATCTGGAGATAATTTTTGAAGAAAATGAAAAATTTGCTTCAGTGTTTGTTGAAGATGATCATGAAAGAAAAGGCTAATGAAAATTGCTTGGAAGTGAGAATTACCAACTCTAATAGGGAGGGAAAGTTTTAATCTCAAATTTAGAAATCTTTTTGGACTAGTCCTTACCCCAGAATTCATTTCACAAAATCACAGAACCAAACAATAGTAGGAGTTGGAAGGGACCATTAGAGATCATCTAGTAGAGCAGACTTTATCCTTTTTAAGAAGGAAAAAGATATATGCAACTGTCACTCTAGTAAGTGACCTCTAACTATTAGTTCAAAGTAAAGTAGCAGCAATGTAAAAGTACATGGAAAATAATACAAAATGCAATTTGGAGTACCAGTGTGATTTGGATGAGTCTACTAAGTTTTATTGATAGTTGCTTAGAAACATTAGGGGGTTTTCTGTCTGGTGTCTGAACGTGATATGGAAGCTATTAATGTACTGTTAATTACTGTTTCCATAGGGTTTAAGTATTGAAGCAGATAAGGAGCAGGCTATAGAGAAGAAAACAACTTCCTTCTTAGGCAAGGTAAAATGATCTATCAAGAAATGTAGAAAGAGGAGTGTTTTCTGATTTATCCTTTCCCAACCCTTCCCCAGCCCCTCAAGGTTACATGGCTGTGAAAACGTGCTTATAGTGTTATAGTGGAAGTTATTATTCTGTCTTAGTTTGAGAATACACTAAGTTTATATCCACAAAGGACTTGTCATGTCATTACTCTCTACTTAGAACAGAATACCAAAAGAAAGTGAGCTATTGGAAGATATTCGGATCATATTCAGTGTAATAGAGCTGAGAGGTAATTTTTCTGCTTTGCAGCAGTGATCCATCCACCTTTAGCACTTCTTATATAGTTTTAATCATTGCACTTTTCAGAAAGAAAAATCAAGAGGAAGACTAGATCAGCAATAAAAAGATAAAAAGAGAATCATATTTATGAGGAAAGGTTAGGTAGATGCAGTTTTAGATCAGAAGACGGAAGCTGTTGGGAAATAACAGAATGCATTGTTTCTCCAGTCCATTCCAGGCTCCTAAAGTAAAATGATCATAATTTGTTATTACTTATTACCTCTAATAAATTCAGAAAGAAAGAAATATTGAATTTAATTTGCAGCCAGAATGTTTAAATTCAGATTTGAGAACACATGTAGGAGTAGGCACATAACTAGAGTATGTTACTTAGACCATTTATAAAAGCTTTCTTTGACTATCTATTCAGCTTCTAAAAGCCATCTTTTGAAAACAGTGTAAGCAGACTCAGTTGTAATTTAGAGCATGGAAATTAAGTGATGAGAATCTTAAGGCATTATTTTTTTCCATATATGAAATCATATATTTGCTTAGCACTAAAGTGCATATTCATATAGCACTGTTTAAACTGTTAATGCAAACTGCGTATGACTCCGAAGCTGAGAAGAATTACTGAAAGCTCATTCTCATGCTGGTAACACAGCTCTTCAAAGCAAGCAAGTTTATTTCCAAGATTCTCTTTTATCACTGAATATTTTTACTCTCAGGTTAGATCTTCCTTCAGGTTGTTGAGATAAGTTTAACTTAGGTCAAGCTTCTGATTTTTTTTTTTTTCTTTATCTGTCACCAAAAATTGCCTGGAACATTTCTTTGAGTGCTTGTTAGGAATTAAAGGAGATTTAGAGGGAATGTTACCATAGGCTTTGTTGAAGGTTGCATTATTTTGTGGCCTGCGTATGTTGTTAAGCCACTATTGCATTACTTTGTAGCCATCTAACTCTACTTTCAGGTGTAGTGGTTTTGCTTGGACCAGGTTTTGGTAATGAGGAGGTGGCTTCTCTAAACAAAGATCTGGCAGAAGCTTCCCCTGTAGCTGACCAGACCAATGCCAATCAATTCTAAGATGGATCGCGCAGCTGACCCAGGCCTGGCCAAGTCATGACTGAGGTAACACCTCTGTGAATAACGTGTTGGAGAAGGGGAAGAAGTTGCTGAGAGGTTGTTAAACTGCAGCAACAACAGGGAATGAGAATGTGAAAACATCTCTGCAGATGCCAAGGTCAATGGAGAAGGAAGGGGAGGAGCGTGCTTAGGCCCTGAAAGGACTCGCCTGTGCCCTGTGGTGCAGCCCATGGTGAGGCAGCCGTGCCTCTGCAGCCCATGGAGGCCACCAGGGAGCAGAGATCCACTCACAGCCCATGGAGGAGCCCATGCTGGAGCGAGTGGGTGCCTGAAGGAGGCTGTGACTCTGTGGGAAGCTCACCCTGGAGCCAGTTCCTGGCAGGACCTGGGAGCCTGTGGAGAGAGAGGAGCCCACACCAGAGCAGATTTGCTGTCAGGACTTGTGATCCTGTGAGGGACCCCGGCTGGAGCAGTCAGTACCTGAAGGACTGTTCTCCCAGTGGGTGACCCACACTGGGGCAGGGTGTGAGGAGCTGCCCTCGTGGCAGGGCCCATGCTGGAGCAGTCTGTGAAGGACCCACACTGGAGAAGTTCATGAAGGATTGTCTCCTGTGGGAGGAATCCCACACTGTAGCAGTGGGAAGTGTGAGGAGGCCTCCCCCTAAGAAGAAGCAGCAGCAAAGTCCATCTGTAATGAATTGACCGCAACCCACGTCCCCTGCACTGCTGGGGGGAAGGAAGGAGAGTCCTGGGGGGAGGTGTTCTAAGATTTAGTTTTATTACTCATCTCCCTGCTCTGAAAGTTTATTAAGAAATCAAACCTTTTTCTCCCCAAGTTGAGTCTGTTCTGCCCATGATAATAATTGCTGAGTCATCTCCCCATGCTTATCTTGACACACAAACCTCTCGTTATATTTTTCTCTCCCCTGTCCAGTTTAGGAGGGGAAGTGATAGAACGACTTGGTGGGCACTTGGCATCCAGCCAGGGCTACACCACCACACTTTCCTATTAGGCAACCTATTATGTGGAGCTGGAAGAGGAAAGAGCAACTCATTAGAGGACATGGTTTTTTACATCTAATATTATTCTGTCCTTTCTACAAACTTTCATGCAAGAATATATGTATTCACAGTTTCTGGGATCATTCTACTGATGAATCATTGCTGAGTAATTTCTCTCCCAGTAGGCTTTCTTTCATATTCTTTGTTCTGATTTGATTTTACATGATTTGTAACACACGTTATTTTCATGAGAGTTTATTGCTTATCTGAATAATGTCATTGTTGCATAAAAATCTTGGCCCATGAGAAATCAGTGGGAGATTTACCATTGTCTTCAGTATGACCAGGATTATAATTCTTTTTGGTTTACAGATTCATCGTTTTCTCCCAACTGGAATCTCCTATTTGTTCCGTATCACTATTTGACTCATTTATATCTGAAGGTAGAGTTCCAGGTTCTACCTCAACAAGGGGTGAATACTTCTGACTTTTTGATATTTGCTTGCTCTGTAAAGGGGAGATAAAGGTGGACAGAGTCAGTGCCTGATCCCTTCCAACTGGACCAGATGTATGGATAGAAAATCATGTTTGTCGTTATTTTGGGGTTTTTTTTGTGTTATCCTGCAGCACTCCTTGGCATTTGGGTGTTTTTTATATTGCAAGAGCACCTGGCTTGGTTTTACTAAAGCAAGAGTAGTAAAAACTATTTTTGTGCACAGAGCTTTACAAACTTAGATAACCTGGATTTCCTGCATTTACTCCACTTTACCCTTAAATTAGGATTATTAGAAATACCATGAAACAAAAGTGTACATAGGCATTTGTACAATCTATTGGGAAATGCTGGAAATAGAGTAGTAACCATTCTTTCCAATCATTGAACTCTAGGCTGTGGTCATCTTGTTCTGAACTCTTTTCTGGTTAAAATGCCATTTTGTGTTTTTTCTCAGCCTGGGTCATCAAAGCACTGCGTTTTGTGGATACAATATTGATAACTGAGTGAGCTTTTTAATCATGAATGTTTTATTTGAAAGCTGGCTGTGGAACAATATAAAATAACTTTAACTGTACAGAGATCTTCCTGCTTTATAACATTGGAAGGCTATACAAATGCTAAATTATTATTTTGTTAGTTTAAAAAGTGTAGTTTTGACAATTAAATCTTAGTCATTTTATAGTCTTGCACTTTTCATAATTGCCAGCTACCCTGACACCTGCTCTCTTCTGCCTTGAATCTTTCCACATCTGTGCTGCTTTGAAATCTGAGTATGCTTTTTCTCTAGTAGCAAATAACATGGTGCTTGTTCTCATTGGATGTCATATGACAGATTACCTAAATACAGTTTCCAGGCTTTAAAAAAATGTTAATTCCTTAAGCAAGCAGTTTGTATCTTAGCAGGATTAAAGTGTTGTTTAAACCAGCTGCTTTAATAAATTGGCCTTCAAGGGGAAGGGTTATTTTATTTTAGTATGCTACCTGAGATCATCTAATTTTGAAAGAGTTTTCTTTTTCTAAACAGTAAAATAAATACAGTATCTTCAATGTGTGTATTATATGTCTCTCTTATTCCTGGGACAGGTACAAGTAAGCAACTACCAATCTGAGGTTCCTCATGGTATATTGCTAGTGTGCTTTGACTCTGACACAGAGTTTGCTATACCTCAAGAAAGTAAATCACTCTCTATGCCCATTGAATTTCAGACTCTATATTGAGACTGCCAGCAACCATAAGTGTTAGTGTCAGTTATGAAGCTATTCACTAGGAGCTAGTCTAAGCTCTTAATACATTTTAACCTAAGCTCCAAACTCTCATCAAATTGTCATGACTTTCAGTCACTATTGATCTGGCCCATATTGAATTTAGTAACCCTGAGGTGTAAATCTCAACACTC
Organism: Urocolius indicus; assembly: GCA_013401255.1. Lineage (NCBI taxonomy): Eukaryota > Metazoa > Chordata > Aves > Coliiformes > Coliidae > Urocolius > Urocolius indicus. The sequence goes on from WBNH01012630.1 coordinate 80,920, forward strand.
TATTACCAAACTCTTAAGCAACATAGTGTTACCAAAAAGATATTTAATTAAAAAAAAAACCCAAAACAAACCACCCAAAAATCTGCATTACAGTGGTACTGAAAGTGTTAAGTCAGACTGTCAGAAGACTCCAGGCTTTTCTGTGGTTCATTATGCTTTGTGTCACTGCAAAGTGGTGGATTCAGCCTGAGTAGAATATTGAAGTTTGCATTTTCAAATAACTCTACAGTCTGCCTTACAGGTAAAACATACAGTTATCATAGTTACATTACAGTTATTAGTGTTAATGAAAAAGCTACTTTCTCCTATACACATACTTTTAAAAAGAGATGTTTAAGTCTACCTGTATAATATACTCAAGTCTTGCCTGAGGTTGGTGAAGACTTACAGAACAATGTGTACACGTTTCTTCTGTGCAGTAGAATGATATTGATAAAACATTGCTGATAGCAAGTGGGACAGTGTGGAGAAGGCACCCTTTTATTACATACTGCGTGTGCAAAGTAGGGAGAAAGATGTGCTTTACCAAAACAGACACCTTAACTGTTCCAAAATGTTTGTGCAATTTTTTTTTGTCCCACACACACGTATTAGTTATTCTGTTCCTCTCTCTCTCTCCCTCTTTGCTAGCTGTCATGTCAGTTAACATAATGAACTAAACTAGGAAAAACCTGGAATTTTTCAAGTATCACAATGTTTTTGTGGGGTTTATGGAGGCTTGTAAATCTTTTTGTTTATGTGGAAGTTGAACCAGAGCACACTATTTCTAGCAAATTAGTGGGTTGAGTTCTAGACAATTGGTGTATTTTTTATTGGTTTAGAAAGAGTAGATTTGTGTACTCACAGAATCATCTTTCCTTAAATGTAGACAGTGACCTTCTTTTCAGTCTTTTGTCTTAAATATTTATTTAAGCCTCTATGGAATATCTTTCAGGAGAGAATAAATGTGATTTTTTAAATTTTTTTCTTAAATTAATTATTAAGTTTCCCTTAGAGACAATGACCCACATCTTTAAATCTAGAATAAGACTTCTCTGCTTTTGAGCTGTGAATATGAAATCATTTGGGTCAGAAATCTAATTTCATCTGCCATATTAAGCATGCAATGTTTTTAAGCATCAGCTTTTCTTAAGGAAAAATAGTTACAGGATAATAATGACACATTCTTTAGCTAACATCTCAGGTTGATGTTTTCAGTGTTATCAAAGAACAACAAATTGTGTTTGTAAATACAAAGTGAAGAAAATAGCAACAGATTCAGAGAAAATAATTGTTGTGACTGGGACAAATGTCAGGAGTAAGAACTAAGAGTTATGGAGGTTTGCCTAAAATAGCTCAGGAAAATATAAAGACTGTGGATAAACACTAACTGAAATATTGCTGTGTAAGAATGTGGAATTTATGTATTTCTTTTTCTGCTTTTCTCTCTTTGACCAATTAGCTAGGTTGGGTAGGTTAACAAAGCATTGGAAACTTTCTTTATTCTTTTATTTATAGAAAGTAATGGTGTATTTATAAAATACATAATTCAGTAATGCTCTGCTCTCAGATGTGCCACGCTCAGGCTGGCTAGAACTAGTTTGAGTGAAGAGGTGGTGTAATCTATGCAAGCAGGAAAGTCATGATATGAGCCCTTAAAAAGCATCTAAGTGATATAGAGAAGTGATTGATATGACAGCCAGGGGAAATGTTTTTTGGAAATAGTATGTTTCACACCACAACCAAAATTCAGTCTAGATTGCAAGGGAAACAAGCAGAGAAAATATGTATTTCCCTAAGTACATTTCCTAAAGATAATAACAAAATGTTGCATAAACACTTATACACCAGTTTAAAAAAAACATTCATAGGTATTGAATTAAGGCCATACAGGTGACAAGTGCCTGATATTTCCTCATCTTGATTGAATTTTTAAACTTTCTATCTAACTAAATATAGTTGCATAGGTGCGTGTTTTGCACAGACAAGAAGAGTGATACACAGCTTTCAATACCATGCTATAGATGCTGTGGTAGCAAGTTCTAGCTTTTGGTAGTTTTTCAACTGAAACTGTATTCCAGAAGAAGTGATTGCTGTGACTTCTTGTCATTATTCAGTCTGACTAGTTTTACAGCTGTTTTTCATGTGTAGTCCTCATTTTTTTGGGTCTGTCAGTTGGAAACTACCCAAGAGCTCAAGTTGTGCAAAATGTTAATCTGTGTGGACAAACACAGAATTTTCAAAATGCAACTGTGTCTGCACCAGGCAGCACTGCAACCTCAGTTTAGACACCTGCCTGGATCCAAACCAGGGCTATATAGCTTCAGTTATATTAACTTTTGTAACTCAGATTGAACTTCTTAATTTACTTCAAGTCTTGAGTCCTTCCTCTCAGCCTGGGACAGATGTAGAAGAACATCCAGTGAGACAGCTCCAATTTAGCCCAGTTGGGACCAGGAGGTGGTGGAAATCCTGATTTTCTTTGGTAGTGTTCCCTCCTTGTCACCTCACAAAACAATGTCACTCCTGTCTCAGCTGCAAGAGTAGAGAAATAGAAGAAAGGGACTCTAGTTTTACATATAAGGGGTAGAAGCTGAAGAAAGGTATGAAAGCTGGTTAATTACTGTGACCTTCCCCACATCCAACAGAAAGGAGAAGGTGCAGTCCAGCATTGACACAGTATATTCTCAGAATTTTACCAATAAATGAAAGGCAGGGATGATGCATATCCCTGAAATGGGATTTTCATAGGATCTACAACTTCGGGATCAGAAAGAATTTGCAGTTTATGGCACTGGCTGCTGTAGTTGCAATTCACTGCTGCTCTTTTCAGCATTTCAACATAAATTTGAAAAGTGCAGACAGTTGCAAAATACTTTGGGTTATTTTTGGTATAAATTTAGCTGTCATTAAATTGAAGAATTAAATTGGGTCCAAATAAATCTAGTTTTAATTTATAAATGTAAATAAATATTGATATTTCTATATATAATTTTCCAGACAAAGCAATTTAAATCTCATTAGATTTAATATCTACATTTCTTTCACAATGTACAGTGCTGCTGCTTTCCTTTTCTTCCACTATAGTGAGTGTTGGTCAATTTATTTATAGACGTTTCCCAGAAATTATAATCTAGGGTAAAGTCCAGCAGCTAAAAATGAACTGAACATTGTGAGATACGTTTGACTTTTGTTTTCCCAGTAAAGATAAATATGTAATCCTGCCTTGCCAAGGAATGATTTAATACTACTGATACAAGCATTTTGCCACTTAAGAATTTTGAGAGACTCTAAATCTAGTTCTTTGGTATTTTCTGTGTAGTTTTTAACAGGCAGGATGGAGGCTTGATAAGATCACCTTTAGTCTTCAGACTTTCAGTTCGACCTAACGTGTGTGTTTGGTGTTTTCTAACTGTGCTAGTGTTGACTGGCTTTCTAGCAGTACCACCAGTATTTTGATGCTTTGGACTTTGTTTTTAATTGTCTTTATTTGGAAGACTTGCCCAGTTATGGGAGAGGGAGCACAGGAAGAGCGAGGCTGCCGTTAATGGTACACTTTCAAGTGGATGCAAATTGTGGGAAGAAAAAGCTATACATGTGAGAAAAGCAAAAGCTAACTTTGACTTTTAATTAGCCCAGACTTTGTGGTTGTGTTTGGGAAACTGACAGGCAGATTCAATGATTATATGTTAAGCAATTTAAGTAATGTTGCCTTTATTTTTATTTACACGTGTACTATTTAATTATCATTAACAACTTTGATATTCAGGTTTCTTTTTGAAGTCCAGTTGCTTGAGGCTGCCATCAGAGATCTGCATTCTGATCTCCCCCACACCCCCTTTTGATATTATTTGACCGTTTGGTCTACTGGAAAATAGAACTGAAAATTGAGTTTATGGGCTGTATTTATGACATGCTCTAGGTAAACTCTTTAGGTTCCTAAATGTGTAGTGTTTGTGATTCCTGCAGGTATATTCTGGTGAGATAGTAGATTTATTTTGTCTTCTTTCCTTTTCTTTTTTCCTCCCTTGATAGCCAAAACTCACAGCAGCCTTGAGCCATGTTGAAACATGTGTCAGGTTGTAGGCAAGATACCAATCTCTATTTTTGTACTGTACCAAAGAGAACTTGTGTTTCAAGTTTTGCTATTCTACATAGTAGAATTTTGCCATCTTTTGACATCTTGTCCATTTGGAGAAAGATGCTGAATTTTTCCTTTGGGTTTTAACATACTAATAGACCTAATTTGATGAGCCATACTTGGTATAGAAGAAATATTTGAATGGCACTGGTGGAGAGAATTGCTCTGTAACTGTGTGATCTTTGTGCATTTTGGGGATGCAGAATACCTCCTGCATTGGAGTTTAGCAGTAAGAGATCAGAATATTCGGGCTGTTCTAGGGAGTAACTGATTACTGACAGAGAAAGATAGCTTTGCTAGTGAAAGAATATGGTTGTGGGTTTTTTATGTGGAAGGAAGAATGTTATTTGGATATTAACTGTGGTGTTGAAATACTTCTGATGGAGACAATTGAAAGTAAATTACAAAGGAAGGCAAGGGACAACCTGCTGTCCTTTATTTTGGATAAGTGATTTAAGGTGAATGAGGGCAGGAGAAACAGGTTGCCAGTAAGAGACCAAGGTAAAAAAACCAAACCAAACAAACAAATCCAAAAGTTACGGAGGTAAGATTTTTATCTTATGATGAAGTGTGCTAGGAAGCACGAAAGAAAAGCTGGAGAGAGAACAGAAGAGTACAGCAAGATCAGCTATGTAGTAATGTCTTGTTCTTTATGACATAGTCTGTGAGATGGAGGATGGTTTAGTGTACATGACTTTTCAAAATACTTAGAACATGCCATGTTATACTGAAGTTGTTTAAAGAAGAGTATACAAACCAATATATAACAGATCAGTGCTGTTAAATATTGGACACTTACTGAGCATTTAATGAGACAAATAATAACTTTGCAAGGAAAACCACTCCTTACTAATAATGACTAATCGTATGCTTTAATGTATCTGCATGCCTTTGTGCTCATCTCCTCAAGTGAATTTAACAGCATGAACAAAGATTTTTATTGTATCAAGCAAACATCAAAAAAGTTGCCACCTGCAGCATGTTGAGGAGTCTCTACCCTGTGCACTCAATTCATTGAAGTTTATGGAAGTTAGAAAATTCTTTTCATGAAGAATTCATTGGCCTGTGTGCTCCTGAAGATTTGTAATTTCATATTCTCTATCAAACTGAAGTAATTTTCAAACTGCATTTAAAAATCCAGAGTGGTGTTTTGAGAGAGAATGAAACAGAAAATGTGTATTTCATTTCTTTGGGAATTTGTCTCCACATTAATGTATCACAGGCCAAAACTAATTACCTATTCGACATGTATTTTATTTGATCTGCATGCCTGAGTGTCCTACAATCAAATTTACTGAAGAGCTTCTCACTTTTTTCTGCATTAAAACAATTGCCTCGAAGCAGCTAACAATTAAAAAATAAATGAGTTAACACTTTCTGCTAAGTGCTACCATTTAAGTTGTAATATGCAATTAAAAACTACATTTTAATTTCTGTTCAATTACATTGACTGAAATAGTAATTTTAGTGTTATATTTATGAATCATTTAATTGTGACATTTTTCCCCTGGCTTGTGTGATGGAAAAGTAGATTTGATTTGGAGAATGCAGCAAGAAATAACCTTTTCTCCCCTATGGTTTGCTTTAATGACAAACAGAAAAAGTAAAAATTAGGTGGATTTTGTGTAAATATGACAGAACAATTTAATTTGAAGAGCCATTAAAATGTCATAATTTGAATTCTTTTTCATGGTTTTGAAAACTATCTGTTTCATAGGAGGAATCTTCAGATTGCTTTATGGTAATGTTGGTAGGTATTTCAGCATTCCTGCATGTATTTGGTCTTGTTAATGGCTATAGGTTGGACAGCTTAATATTGAGTCTAGATCAAAGCCTGGTAGATGTTGAAGTGTGAAAACATTAAATTGCAGAGCAGTGAACTTTTTCATATGTGTATCACTGGATACTTTACTACCTTTTGGCTTTAGCACCTTGTTTAAAAAGAAAATGGTATTATGAGTTTGATCTAGTTAACTTTTGTATTAATACCAGAGGCAGCTTGCTATGGAACAAGCTTCATATTAAAATTGCTTAGGATTTCCTCTTCCTCTCTGAGCCCAAGTCCTTCTAGGTCCTTTTAGTGTGCTGAGAATCACTTTGAAATATTCTCTAGCTTCCAGCCTAAACTCACTGTAAATTAATACGTGCGTGCTCATGTCACAGTTCTGTCATGTGTTAGTCTGTTGTGTTCATGTAACTGGGTGCAGGGGTGTGAACAGGATTAGAAAACCATTCTGGATTAAACAAAACAAAAAGTGGCCTAAAGACCATGTATGGTTTGGGTTTTTTTTTCCTAAGATATGTTGATCTTTGTCCAGAACCAGTATTTTAAACCTTTTTGTTTCTAATGTTCAGTTCTGTTTCATGAAAATTTATGTCTTAAGGCTGGAGTGACCCTTATGGCATCTAGTGTTTCCTTCTGTTAAACAAGATCAGTTATTGCAATGACCTGTGCTTTGATTAGGTGCTGAATATTTGGGGATTTTGGATGCATTTCTGCACTGACTTTGATCTCTGTTGTTTTTTTTTTTTCTCCTCTCAAGCCATGTAGAATGTAACTTTGAAAAACTTTTTTATCTCTTAATGATTTCTTAAGTTGTAAATGATTTACACCTTCATCCAATTTTAACTGTTTTAACAGGGCATTGTGGTTCAGGATACAGGAATGAACACAAAAGTATGTCCCTCAGAACATCAGGAAACGCTATTTTACTGTGAGAGTAACAGCATTGGCAAAGGTTGCCAAGGGACGTTTGTGGAGTCTCCCTCCTTGGAGATAGATATTCAGAAGCTCTCTGGACATGGTCCTCAGCAGCTGGCTTTAGATGACCCTGCTTGTACAAAGTGTTGGGCCAGACTCTCTCACTTTCTCTCCTCAACAAAACTGGAGGAGAAAATAAGATCTTTCTTAAACATATTTCCCCAGAAGTGCCACCAGCTTGGCAGACAGGCTGAGCTGTGTCCTGCAGTCGATCTGTTGGAGCTGGCAGGAGATGGCCATATCCCTCACCTCCTTTCAGAGGGCCACCCTGCTGCCAAAACTTTGCCCATACATATCTGGTAAATAATTCTCACTTTTCCTATTGTATTTATAAAGAGTTTTACAATAACATACTGAAATGTTTCATTCTTTTTACCTCCCATTTTTCCAGGTGACAATGTAGCTTTAATCAGATATTTGTTCATATCAGTGGCCAGTCATTAACAAGTCACTATTTAAGAGCAATTTCAGCTCTATTGACAAGAAAATATTTTTATTAGAGTAATTTTGAGATTTTTTTGAGGTATTATTGTTCTGTAAAACCTGAAAATTACTGCTCAGTGCTGCTTTTCCTGCATAGATTCTTTATGAACAACTGGACCGTTTACAAAACAAGTATTAAAACCACTCCTGATTCTGAATTCTCAAAGCAGGGAAAAATAATGCGAAGGGGAGGAAAGATCAGCTCCAAAGGGCTTTGTGCAATTTGGGGATTTATGAGGAAAAAAGTTGGAAAATAGACATAAAATCTGTAGGAATTACTCAAGGGTTGGAAATGGTATCTATGGATACTTGGAGAGTGACCTTTTAACTTAGCAGGTGCCTTCATGGCAGAGAATACTTGTTATTAAAGGGCCACTCAGTCTGAGAGGAAGACATAGAAAAGCCAATGGCTAGAAGTGAAAGCCAGAGATGTTGGAATGAATCTAGTGTAATAGCAATCATCTTGTGTGAATATAGTTCCTCCAGTGCTTCATTTTTAAGTTAGTTTGCCACCTTTTCTGTCAGATGACTGATTACTGTCTTTTGAGTATCTGCACCTTTCTGAATATAGTCATAACTTGTCTTACTGCTTCATGTAGCTGGTATTGAACTTGATTTATGTTTACTTCTCATCCTTCTCCCCCACTTTTTGTCTATCTGCTAGAACACAATTTTTTCAGTGCTGAGGTATGGCTTCTTATAAAGTCTAGGAAGAGCCTGGCAGCACCATGTAACACTGCTAAAGGTGGTGGCTGGAGAATCTGTTGTTCACTCAGACTTCCTACTAAGGTTAAATAAGCGATATGTATATATGTAGGTACATATAGATGCACAGTTGAGGAATGAGAAAGCTGAATAATAATTCCACATCGACCTGCATTACCTGCGAAATGTACTTGTAAGAGATTTTGATGATTCTGAATATATAGCAACTGGTTTTGGTTTCCCAAAAACATGGGGGAGCTGGTACATTATTATACAATTAGGAACATGCACTTTGGTTTCTCATGTACACTCAAAAGTTTAGTCTCGAAGTAAACTTTGGGTTTTTTAAAATGTTGAAGAATTGCCTATGAACATGCAGTTAGGATGGGTTAACAGACTGCTTAAAGTGTTAAACCTCAAATTTTTGAGCAATTAATATGGTAGGCAGTGGAAGAAACTCCAATGTGCCCATATTACTGGAATTAAGCCATTTGTATCTCAGACTAAAATGTGAAGATAGCTGCTTAATTAGAGAGAAAAAGGCTTCGGAAAGGGAAAGGCTTACACCTAAGAGAATAAGAATTTGCAAGTCAAGTACAAATCCTGAATAAGCCAAGCCCAAGAACAAAAACTTTATTTCCAACAAAATAGTTAAAGGAATGCTGCCAAGGATTGTGTTAAATGGATGATCAAAATACAGAGCGGTTTCAAGAAGGTGCTAGGGCTAAACATGTTTTTCAGACATGTTTGCTACAAAGAATCATAGAATGGTTGGGGTTGGAAGGGACCTTTAGGGATCATCTGATCCAACTCCCCTGCTGAAGCAGGTCCCACCTAGATCAGGTCACACAGGAACGTGTCCAGGCAGGTTCTGAAATCTGTCAGAGAAGGAGACTCCACACCCTCCCTGGGCAGCCTGTGCCAGGGCTCTCTCACCTCAACAGTAAAATAGTTTTTCCTTATGTTTAAATGGAATATTTTTGTGTTCCAGCTTCTTTCCATTACCCCCTGTCTTGTCAATAGATAAAACATAAAAAAGGGATGCCCCAACCTCCTGACAGCCACCATTTAGATATTTGTAAATATTGAGATCCTTCCTCAGTCTCCTCTTCTCTAGACACAGGAGTTGGGAGTTTTTGACGTCATGTGTTGAAGGCAAGTGAGGAAGGAATGTTTTGGATTGAAACATTTATCTGAAGTTGAGAAACAAAAAAATTACTTGTTCTTCACCATTAGTTGACCTAAAAAGAACTCTAATATTAAAACAATTTAATACTGCTTTGAAGATTTTAGCAATTACTTCAATGAGCCTTGAAATGAGGGATAGAAATAGGCTGCTGATTTTTGAGCTTGATTGAAGGTTGTGGAAAGTACAGACTAGTCAGCATGAATTCCATACTGGGTAGTTTTTCTGAAATTATGAAATGAATGATATTGTTAGATGCACCAATTTTAAAATAATAGTAAAAAGTCAGTGAAAAAAAGTTATACTTTATTATTAGTGTTTTACAATGTATGTGACAGGTTCTGTCAGCCAGACTTCATTCAGAGACAAAGTAATGATAAGATGAAAGCAGAGATCTTTAATGCTTAGTTAAAGAACAGGAAACTATAGAAACATTCTTGTTATTGCAAGATGTCACTAGAGGAGTTTCACATATATCTGTAAGGATCTGCTCAGTACTGGAAATGGTCTATAGTGTGGTGAATTGCAAGGGGTGATACACCTATGAAATCCCCATTCTGAAACAGGCATGATCTAGAAAAAATCTCTCCTGAAAGAGTCCTTTATACTTGCCTTCCTCTTCGTGTCTGCATATGATTGGATTTTTCAGAGCAGAGTGGGACTGGAAAGGAGGAATGATAAACACTTCCTTGTTATCACAAAGTATGTAGTATAGTTTTCTGCACTGCCTGAACACAGATGAGCTTACTGGCCTACCTTGACCATTGCTCTGAAACAGTTTAGTTGTCTTTGTTTTTGTTGGCTCACTTTATAAAAACAGTACTATTGGAAGCTGGTTTTGAGTAAGAGCTTTGAAGGACCACAGGGTTATATGAACATAGGGCTTTGAATATGACTTGAGATCCTTAATACCATTTAGCAGATCTTTAGAGCTTCACAAGAGATCTTTAGAACTGATCCTTAGTGTTCCTTTAGAGCAGATCCTTAGTGTTCAGCAACAGCTTGGATCACAATGCCAGATGTGTATTAGACTTGATAAAGACTAACTTCAGACTTCCTATATAGATAAAGCTAGAAATTGTAAGAATATAGAAGACTATTGGAAGAAAAATAAGACATTATAAACAAGAAATTAAATCAGGAAAACTTCTTCATTCTGTTCTTACAGAAACTGGATAGAAACACCACCTTTATGTAGGTTAAATGTGTCCTGATTTGCAAAACTGTCTGGGATTTTACTAGGATCCTTGTTCTACAAACATTTGTACAGGTATTTTAAAATAGATGCTGCCTTGTGGTTCATTTGCATAACCATGGATTACACATGCTCAAATTGGTGAATCACCAGAATTAGAATGAAGCATAGCACTAAGTCCCAGCCAGGGTGCAAACATTAGCCAAACTTCCGTGTAGCAGTGATTTTATTTGAATCTACTGTATATTGATGACAAGAAGAAACTGTCTAAAGCTGAAATTTAATCTTAAAAAATCCAATGACCTCATTTGTCAAGTCAATAACTGCAAAAGTTTCTTTATAAACTCTCAAATACTAGTCACATCCCAATTTATAACTGTATACCCTTTTATTAATACACTTATTCATGTTAACAGGCCTAAACAAGTCAGACTGTTTTCTTGAAAAGTAATTCCTCGTCTAAAAGTTTGCCTTTAATGTAATTGAAAATGGAGTTGCTTATACTTTAAAGAAATCCTAGTAGTGTAGAAAAAGCAAGTGCTGCAAGAGGTGGTATGGAATTACTAAGTGCAGATGCACATGCAACAGTGATGATAATCAATAAAGCACATTCATGTTGATTTTTCTATAGGAGATGCAGAGTGGTTTGGGTGAACTAATCCAATATTGCCAGCTGTGTATGATAAATCATGTTAAAGGATGATGATGATTATTATTGGAATGCTATGAATTTTTTATATCTTTAAAGACTGTAGGCCACAACTCTGTACTTTAATTTTTGTATTCAGTGGAGGGAGTTAATCCCAGAATGGGGCTTTTTTGATGCAAAATCTGAATGCTTATGTAGTAACAACAGCTGTTCCCTCACCATGTGGTAACTTCCATTGCTGTACTTGTAGAGATGAATTTTGGCCCAGTGTTTCAGTAATATTGGACACACATGGGTTTAGGTGACAAAGCAGTATGTTTATACATTCATTTGACTCTGGCAGTTAGAGTTGGCTATAGATTAGAACAGGGAGAACACATTCACACCATGACCACCCTCGTAGCTGCTTGTAGTAGTTGGATCACAGTAGGCACTGTTGCATCTCAAGACACAATTAACTATTGCTGAAGAGCTGCAAATTCACAAGAGCTCTCTTAGTGGTTGAGAGTGGATTTTCTAAAAGCTTTTTCAAGGATTTTCCAAATTTATAAATGTTTTAGATCTTCACACTCTGGAATTATTGTTAGCTTGAAATAACATTAACAAGTTGATATTTTCATGTAGCTAGTGTGATTTAACTATGTCATTAGTCACAGATGTACAGAATGGTTGTCGTGTGGTCTGTTGTTTAGAAAGATAACCCCTCTGAGTTCTTTAACATGTACAAGTGGTTAGTAAAGTTGAGAGAACACAGGAAAATCAAAGCTTAATGAAAAAGCCTGAAAAGAATACTTACCAGAAAGCTTCTGATTTGTGCACATCACTGATAAGATCATCTTGGTTTTCAGGTGTAATTACTTAGATATGCTTGGGATTTAGTAAAAGAGAATAGCTATGATTTTGCTATTAAAAAAAAAACAGAACAAACAAACAAGCAAAACAACAACCAAAAAAACCCAGCAAAAAAAGTTTTCATTCACATTGAATAGGAAATTACTGTAGTTTGTATGTCGAAGCTGATATTGAGGTATGAAAATTGAATGTTTTTAACAAAAAGCTTTTTTTAAACCACAAATCTTAGAAGAATTTGGTATTTAAATTAGTATTGGAAATTTTTACATTAAGTACCCTGGATCTGCCCTTCTAAAAACCCCTGAGAAGTAGTTTACTATAAAGTACATGTTTGGAGTATAATATAATAAACATATGGTGTATATTAACTTGTTTAATCCAATAAACATAACCAAGTTGTTGTGCAGTGTGGAGATTTTCTATGCATTTATCATTTCTTCTGTAGGCCAGAGTGTAATTGTGTGATAATGCACGTGATGTATGTGTGAGATCTCTCGCATACACATGGGGTTATTTAAGCGTCCGGCGTTTGGATCATAGAGGATTCATTTTATATTGTATTAAAAACTATCCGAATATGAATGTCTGAGGCTTTCAGCGTTGAATAAAGGACTACATGGATCCAAACCAGGACGATTGATGAAATCCTTGCTACTATTGGCTATTATTTACTGTCTTTTAAGTGGCAGGTTGTATTTATGCCAATTTATCTGCTTCAGGGAACACTCTTGATAGCAGAACAAAGTGAATAAAAGTAGTTTGCTTTGCAAATGAATGCAAATGGTGGAGCCTTTCCAGAAGCCCTTTAACGGGAGCAATGCACTTTGATTATGAGTGAAGCTGCCATTTGGACATGGTGAAAAGAGCACGCTTGAACCATTGATTGGGGGAGACAGTAAAAAGTCAGGAAGGGCCCCGTTAAGCTTGCGGTGAGGCAGGCGGATGTCAGTGTGGTTAGAGCACAGTGGGAGAATGACAGGCAGGATTAGTGTCAGGCAGAAGCTTTGCTGTAGTTGTGGAGATGGTCCCTGGGGTCACTCACCTCTGACTGTTGTTCTGTGCTGATGGCTCTGTAATGCAAACTGCTTGATATGTGCCTGTTCATTATCGGAAATGGTGATTAGAAGAGGTATGTCATAAAGAATTCCTTAAAAAGAAATAAAATGGCAAACTAGTGGGAGTAACAAAGATTGGGCTCTGAGGTCCTTGCCAGAGATGCTGCAAACATCGAAGACGATGACTGCATCTTGCCTTCCGAGGCGAGCGCGACTCTGTGCCGTCAGCGGCTGTAATTGTGTGCTCCCTGCTTTGTTCACTTTGGTTTGGCCGTTAGGAAGACAGTTATTTTTACCAGACTGTCGTATGGAGTTAGAGCAAAACATTTGTATATCTTTTGGTTATTGGGTGCTAGGAGCATCCGGTTTGGTTTTGTGGCGTAACGGTGGGGTTTGGGGGGAAGGAAGGGGTGTTCTTTAATAGTCCTAATCGAATATTAGAGTCAACAGATTTCATCTCAGAATGATAAAACATAAGATGGTTACAGGGACAAAAAACCGTGAAACGACTGTTCTGTCTTATTTGGAGGCTTTAAAAAAATGTAATATGAGGATATTCTCTTTGTCTTTGCTGAAAAAAAAAATCCTCCATGTGCAAGAAATAAATGTCTAAAACTGTTTTATTCTTTAATGAAAGTATTGCTGCTTTTTATCTTCAACGTATTTTATAGTGATATGCACATTTATACGTGTTGATAGAAATTAAATTCATTGGTATATTTAATACACAAAAAGCTTTTTTTTTTTTTTTTTGAGTGTTAAAGATTGTAAATATTTACTCTTGGTCTGTTGTTTCTGTGCATTTTAGGGGAACAGCAAAGAGAGATGGTACCCAGATCCATGAAGCTATTACATTTTAATTTTTTCACATTAATTAATTCATTTGAAGCCCTTTTTTTTTAAGTATATTACCTCATAAAAATATGTCCAATATTGCAGTGTAATGAATGTTTTACAAATGTTTTACAGGCACCTGAGTGGACAGAGGAGGACCTCAGCCAGCTGACAAGAAGTATGGTTAAGTTCCCAGGGGGGACCCCAGGTCGATGGGAAAAGATTGCTCACGAATTGGGTCGATCAGTGGCAGATGTGAGTTCACTCAGATTTGCATTGTATAGAGAGTGACAAACCAGAACAAGACAGGCAGTGTAGAAGGCAGACATATATGGGGGCAGACATTGTCTTTTGAGAGAGGCTACAATCCTTTTAGGACCTGGAAGTGAACCATTAACTAACTATGCAAGAAGCAGATGTCAGCCAGTCTCTCCCTCCACAATTAACAGCTGTAACTGATCAGCTGGATGGGGGATTCTGGTCCTTACAGGCTCAAGCTACTGTAACCCAATCACAGAAAAACAGTGCGTTTCAGCTTTTCCAGCAACCTCCTCTCACTGCAATCAAATCTTTGTGTGACTTGCTTAAAGATTACGTTGTTCTTACAAGCCAGTCCTTAAAAAATGTAGATGAGCTAATGGTGTTTAGACAGGTGGTTTCCATTAATTAAACTGAAATATCTTTACAGACTTTTAAACGAGTTATACATATGATACTATTTTAGTCTCTTTTTCTGCATGATAGCATGGTTCATAGTGATATTGTGCAAAATGATTAATATCCTTGTTAATTCATATTTTATAGTATTGTGCCAGATATCAAAGAAAGCTTGTACTTAGGGATTTTAAGTGTTATGATCTTAAAACCCTCAGGGGCTAGGCTATAAAAGACTTTTCTTTTTCAAGCAATAGATCACTGGAACATGATGTAGTGTCTGCTGAGGACCATTTGAAAGCCCTTTCAGCTGACCCCATTTGATAGGCTCTGGAGGGGTTAATGAGAATAATGTTTAAATCTGTTGATGTACATTTTGAGATTAGACTTTCTTTATTATATTTCAGGAATTATCTTAAATAATGGGAAACAGCCTCTGGCTAGAGTGAAACATAACCCCCTCTGGGCAATTTATGTCATACTTAAGTGTTGTTTTTTACAGAACGATATTTTTAGAAGTTGTTTTTAAAGGTTTAATGCATTTATACAGTTCTGTTACTCACATATACTAGAAAACAAGCAATTTGCATTCTTACAGTTTTAGAACAACATATTTGCAAATAAGTGGATGTGAACAAGAAGTTACTAGTTTGCTATGCAAATGAAATTAAGTATCTTTTCTTTATTCAGGTTAGTGTTGTTTATTATACTCCTCAAAGTATTCATACTACTGGAGTGACTCCTTTAAAAAGATGCCACGTTTTACTAAGCAGATATTAAGAGCAAAAATATTTCACATGGCTTGGTAATATGCAGCCTGGATGGGGAAGATCTTTTGAGATTGCTTTGGAAAACTGATTAATTTGCTTGATACTGAAAATATAAGCATGCTGAATACTTCCAGTTATACTAACACTAGCTGAAGATTGCCTTTTGAACCCATTTTCTGCTTTATTCTTTGACCCAGATGTAAAAACATTATTAATTAAGAAGCCTTTGCATAATATATTTGGCCACCATACTTGCATACAATCAGTACTGAGGGGAAAAAAACAAACAAAGCTCCCTTCCTTCTTCCATTAGATTAGAAGTCTTGAACAACATCCACTTCTTTTCAGTGAATTCAAAAGAGAAATGGAAAGGAAAGGTGCATGTTCTAAGAGCTGTCATTTTCTTGTTTGAAAAAAGGAATTTTCAGGGATTTTATTTGTGGAGAAAGGTCTGAGTGTAACCCCTTTTACTTCCAGTGACCTCCAACTATATGATTAATGTAAGTGTTCTCCACAGAAGTTTGTACTCCTCTAAAAAATTCCAACTGCTGATAATGCTAGATCAGCTTTCCTGGCACAGACTACTTATTAGAGTTTAGACGACTTTGATCATCACATTGTACAGAGTTGCAGCAATTGGGTTTTAAGAGGAAACACTTAAACAAAAACTTCCTGGAAACTACTCTGGATCTCAAACTGTTATTGCATCAGTATGAGAAATGCTGAAACTGGGAACTACTTCAGATATGTATTCTGCTGTTGAACAAGATGTACAACTTATCCTTTTCATTTGTTGAAGGTGACATAGAATAACATCTAAATGTACAGCAAGGATTCTTACTTAGCTTAGGCATCACCATAGCTGAGTAAGAAATGTTATGCTAAAGCTGCAGGAAAAACTTGTAGGTTTGTGCACAGAAAAAGAGGGGTTTGCATACTCAGGCAGCGTTGGCTGCCCAAACAACTGTTCCCTGTTTCCACTGGGAGAGGTGTAGGAAATAAGTTTTGGTGTATGAGGTGCTGTTTTGAAATAGTTCGTGTAGCAGAGGTTGAGATAATTTAACATCAGGCAAGTCAGAGAGAGCTGGAAGTGTGCACATGGACTAAATCTTTAAGAAGAAAAACATTCAAGGGCAAATTTGAATTTGTTTTTCTGATGTTTCCATCAACACCAGAAACAACTTTTAAAAACCTGAGACCGCTTTCTCCTTGTTTCTCCTTCCATAAAGTATCAAGAGCACTAAGGCTTGGTTTTCCTTTCACAGTTAGAGAACTATAGCAGAAAAGATTGACAAGGTGCAGCCGTTTGTTGCCATGTGATTTTAACCATTCAAACCCTTTTAAATAGTAGATTAACTAAATAGGTGTTAATAAAAACAGTTCAAAGTAATCATTCAAAGTGATCTCTCCATTGTTGTTTCAATCTCCAAGCTTTCTTCTTCAGAAAAAAAAGAAAGGTTAGAAGAAGATTTCAATGCTCATGGAAAAATAAGGTGAAACCATTCGTATATAGCAGAAGAGCATCAGTGAAATTCACTTCCTCTAACCACCCCAAAGAAATTCTATATTAAATTGCCTTAAACTCCTTCCTTTTTTAAAAAAAAAGGCCAAATCCTACATCAAATTATATTTGTTTCCACTGGCAGGTTTTAGGCAGGATGAAGTGGCTTGAGGAGAGTCACTTCCTGGCTTTTGTGAGCTTTTCAGCTTCATGGTGTTGTTTTAACGTAGTTTTGTGGGTTTATTTGTTTTGGAGGGTGTTTTTTACATATTTCTGAATTTCCCTCCTCTCATTATGTTAATGAGTTTTGGAATAGTATGAAGTAAAGTTTTTTTTAATGCTTGAAGCTTTAATACTGCTTTTCCACATACAAAGAAGACCCAAAAAGCTTGTGTGTCTGAGAAAGACAGACCAGAGAGATTTGTTCAGCTTGGAAAATTCCTCCTTGATTTTGCCAACATGACTTTTCTACTGCAGAATCTGGTGAGCACATGTAAATTTTACAAAGCTACAAGGAACTGAAAGTATATTGGAAGATAAGTAGAATTCAAGAAGGTCAGGGCAAAATGACAAAATAAGGTGGAAAAAAATAGGGTGAAGTTAGAGACACTGTATTCAAGGACACACAGCAAGGTAGTGTTCAGGTCTACAAATAAAAGAGGCCAAACAACTGGCTAGGGGTAGCTCTTAAAAAGCAGGAGGAGGAATGTAGGGATTAGCAGAGATAATGAGCTAGATACAAGTCAACAAATAGCGCATTATAAAGGCAGCAAGCAACTTACAGAGAATATACAAACAGGAGGATGGTAAACCCGCACCTACATCTTTAGTGTGTCTCTAGTTTTCAGTGTTGCCCTTACACAAGTGATTCAACTTATGAAAGAGTCCAGATGAGAATAAAGAGAATAATAGGTCTCTAAAGTGTGACCTACAAGGAGAGATTGTGAAGGAATTCATGTTGTTGAATTCGCTGAAAGAAAATAGAACTGAGGATGGAAGTATTCAACCACATAAAAAGAAAACTGTAAAGAGGGAAGGGGCTTGTGCTCTGAATTAGTTTTATAGGGCAAGAAGTAATTACCTCAAATTTTATTGCAGACTGCAGAGTTAGACAAAGAATTCCAGTGGAGATGATAAAGCTGTAGAATAAGCTGCTGTGGAGTCCATATTTGCAGGCCTTTAAAAACAGGTTACATAAACATCTGCAAGAAAACAACATCAGTGCGGTGATTCTGCCTGAGGTTAGGTCCTTCTCTTCATATGGTCTATGATTAGGCTAGCAAGTGCAAGCTATCTAGGAGGAAAGGGGAAGGAAACAAAACCTTCTCTACAATTGGAAGCATGTGTGAACTCATTTTTAAAAATGTAAAATTAAATCCAGAGAGTCACCATAGTGGGTTAGTGATCACTGTGCATACCTGAGCCTGACTGTTCTTAAAGTCAGTAATGCCTAACAAAATCTTTCAGAGATTTCTCTTTTCTGCTACTATTCACATTTGGGGTTTTGTAGACATTCAAGTTTGTCAATTGTTATTTCCCAAAATACTGCACAAATAAGGATTACTATAAAGTCCTTTATATGGATATGTCTGCCAGATTACTCATCCAGACAGGTCCATGCACACAACGTGATGCAGGCCACTGGGAAAGTGCCAGCCAAACTCCCAACTATAAACAGCTATGTCAGTGCTGTAGTGCTCTTACTCAGCTCTACTCTTTCTGTTTATGCTGCCTCATGTGATACCAGGATAAATACCTTTGCAACGTGTTGCTGTGCTTTTCTGCTCAGAGCTAGGTTAAGCTTGCAACCGTGGTGCAGGCAGTGCTGTAAGAAGGTTTATTGCTTTAACTTTAGTCACGTTAAATATAGAATATGTTTACCTTGTCTGCCTTCAGGAAGACATCTTTTAACAGCCAATGAATAATCAACCTGTAATAGATGAGGTGAAGTTGTGCTCATTTTATCAGTATGGTTAATTATTTAAATTGCTAATTGTCATTTTAGTATGTGCATATTGGGAATTTAGAAATCTTTTCCCATAAAGATGATTTTCCACTGGCTTAGGATAATAAAGTCGTATTGCTTTCACAACTGAAAGCTTCTACAGCTTTTTAAGTCATTTTTATTGCAATTGGCTTGTGTTATAGATTAGATTTTCAAGTATTTTGATTATAAAAAGGAAATGGAGTTCAGTTAACTCTAATCAGTATTCCTGCCTGCTGACCTGGTTACCTGTACCACTGCTCTCTGTCATCCTCTGAACATCTGTTCTTTGACCCATTTTCCTTGCTGAATTTGTTGCTCCGGGGTTAGTTCTCATTCCTGTCCCTCAGTACTTAAGGAAATAATTGACCTTTTAAAATGAGATAAAAAAGTTATGTTTGAATTTCCTAAGCACTGTGAACACCCTGGAACACAGAATAAATAGTGAATGGAATAGAATTTCAAGACTACTATTTCTGCAAAAATTATATTGTTTGATATGACAAATGCTAAGCTTTGTGAAGATTGATAATAATGATTGTCAGCTGAATGCAAAATTGAGGAAAAGCACTTTAGATGTGAAATTATAGAAGTATATTGTACTTGACAATACCTACCTTTAGAGATAAAAAGTTTTTAAAAAAATATTTGCTGAAAGGCATAAATTAATTTCAGTGACTACAAAGGACCTTCAAATTGTAAAAATAACAGAGGAAGTAAAAGCTGTCTGGCATGCCAAACAGACTTTAATGTGATTATTAGGTACAGGTTTTTTAAATTAAAGGCAAAGAGAGCTCAGATTTCATACTCGTGAAGTAATATCATTCACTTGTCTTACAGGATTTAAACTCATTCTGTTTGCTCCTGCAGTCACTAATCTCATGCATTTGTGTTGCTAAAACAGACTGATTGGGATTTGCTGCCTGTATAGAAAAACACTAAGGTAGGCAGCAAAACAATAGACAGGTGGATATATTTGAGCAGACAGACTGAACTACCATGAAACCTGAAAGTTGAAAGTTTGGGGAGAGGGTACTTATTTTGTGGTACTTAGTATGTCCAAGCAACAGTTCCAGCCTTTAAATCTGACTGTGTGAGTTGATACTCTGAACTTTATATGCCATTCTAAAATAGATTTCTTGGTTTTGACAAATGTGAGCTCATTGCCTTGCCAACAAAAAAAAATATCTCTATGAGAAATTATCCATATGTAAAAGTTCATGAATTCATTTAGAGGGTTTTGCCTCTGGAGATTGTTTACCTAAATCTGGTTTACATTTCATTCTGTAGACTGTGTTTCTGTGAACTCAGTTACTGTGCTCTCCAGTCCTGGATATTCTGAAACAGTCCCCCTTAGCAGCTTGCATATATTTATGCAATCAATAGTTCTTCTGGTTGCTTATTGAAGTATAGAGACCTGGATTGAGGTCCAAAAGAGGTTATGAAATGACTATCTAAGATAGGATTTAAATGGTATGTAGGTCATGTAGATCCTTCAGTCTGAGAGTGAAATCTTCCAAACACCTGTCTAATCCCACAAACACACGAGAATGTCTCTGTTGATCATCAGAGGGGAGGAAAAGGTGGTTGCTGTTTAAAATTCCCTCATTGTATGAAGAGGTTTTTTTCTGTGCAGTCCTACATTTGCTTCTACAGTTTTTGCAGAATTGGGCAGCACAATGTATCTTCCACCCAAATGCAAAATGGGTTGATAAATCGTGACCAGAACATTCTTCTCACTTAAAGGAGAAGTTTTTTTACAAAAGACAGTGGGACAACAGCTTTTAATTCAAGTGGATGGCTTGTGACTGGTCAAGCCAATGATGATGCAACTTTATTTAGAGTGGCTTGAAGTAATATGTCCCATGTACATCCCAATGAGCTGGGTTTGAATTCTACTGCAGAATTCTAATTGTCTGACTCTCAGGGTAATGCATTTTGGATCAACAGTCAATAAAAATGTCTGAGCAGTTGTTGCAATGAGCATTTGAGCCAAACACCTCTCTTACATATATGCCCATGATACTGAGCTAAAGATGCTCAAACATGGATTTTAACTGGGGGTTAAAAAAAAGGCATAGCATGAAGTTTCCAACATCATGGCAATGCTAGTTGTCAAGTTCTTCCTCTTTCTCTGTCCTGAGAAAAAAAGAAGCAATTCTTCTGCTGTTTTAAAGTAACTATTTGGATACTTAAACTGTAGAGAAGCTGGTGTTCTAGATCTGGTGATTTAGGCCAAGTTTGCCTTTTTTGCAAGTCACATCTTGAACTGCCTCGTAATTAAACTCACCATTGTTTGGGGGATTTCTGTTGAGGCAGCTACCTCCTGTCCATCTGCTTTGGGAAAGTTGAGAATCACACACTGCTATCCATAAGAAAACTGTATTATTGCTGGCTGCAGCTGATTGGTATAAACAAATTCCCTTAAATTCATAACATAGTTCTTTCAAGAATAAAAGCACGTTGTCCTTAAAATACTCATTAGCATTAAATCCACCATGTAATTTACACAGTGGATAAAGACTAGTTATGTTACATACCTTGGGAAAGCCAGTAACAATATACAAAGCAAACTAAGCCGTGGTGCATCTTGTTGTGCAGTTGTGAAGTACTTTCTTTCAAGAGATATAGTAAATTGCAAATTAGGATACTTGTGAAAATGGAGAGTGATTTGACTTGATGCTTCATTTTTTGAGGTTTCACAGATCTGTAAAAAGTGGAAGACGATTTTAGCGGGTTTTTTAGGTGTGTAAGGGAAGGCAGCTTCTAAAGCAACAAAGTTTGAGTCTGTTACATGAAAATAAAGGAATGGGTCATTACTGTGGTCTGACTCGGGTCAAACAATTCCTGATACAATTGTGGTTGCTAGGAAAAAAAAAGCCATTTAGATCTAGACTGAAAGAAATCTCAGTGCAGTGGGTAATCTTTTGGTTGTAAGGGAATAACTTCAAATTGGGCAGTTTATTCTGTTCTGTTCTGGAAGGTTAGATCTGCAAAAGCCTACTACTTGATCAAAGCAAGGAAGGCATTAAAATCCTTCTGTGACTGACTTCCATTTAGGAGGAAAAAAATGTGATTTTTATCTCAAATTAGTCTCAGAGATTCAAGAAATTCCACAATGATGCATATTAGCCTCAGCTACTCACAGGCTGCCTCCACGTTTTTTTTGTCCATAATTCCATAGATCTTGGCATTTTTGCACTACATAACTAGACAGGGAAACGCAGGAAGAAATGCAATGGGGTGAACAGAACGCTGTTACTGGGACAGCACATTTCTGACAGTTGATGCTGAGAAACTGCGGTGTCTTTAGTAAGATTTTAGGGAGCTTCTGCTCAGGAAGATGCAAAGAAGGTTATAAACATATAGAAGCTAAGCAACGTGGGTTATTTCTTCCTCTACAAACAAAGTTATTTTCTCAGAATGCTATCAGAAGCAAAGACATTTGTACTGCGGTAATTATCTAGTGCCATCCTGATTAAAACACCGTCCTGTTCAGAGAAGGAAGGTAGATTGTTGCCTGCAGAATATTGCCAGGAGGCAGCAAGATGGTGAAGGCTTCAAAGCCCCATTGGCACAGGCCCTGCAAAGCTGTGTTGGTCATGGTGCTGGAGGGTTCAGCTGCAGTGATGGGCTGGTGGCTGCTGCTGTGGGAATGGGGAATGAGTTTCTCTCTTTGGTATGAGTAGGATCACTGTACCTAACTTTACAGGGTTTTCCTTCAAGGTCTGTCACAGTTCTGTGGGGTTTTTATGCCTGCCTTCTCTGTGGTATGAAAAGTAGCCTCTCATTCATGTGACAGAAAAATTTACTTTTGCCTGTGCTGCTGAGAGTCTTTTAAGCTGACTCTGTAGAATTTTGATACCTTTTTTTTTTCCTGTATATCTCTGAAGCATTGATTGTCCCCTTTGAAAGAGATGGCAGGTGTCCAAGGTAAGAAAAGCTTTAACATGTGGATGGTCATGGTGAGGAATGTATTTTACTGCTAGGTGTCTTGTTGAGTAGCAACTAGTCTTGTGATCTGGACTAATTGTCAGCAGTACAGGAGGAAACCAGCTCTGTCTGGCTTTCATGACATAAAATCATCCCACTAATCCCACTTGCTTTCAATGAAATCTTTCTGTGGCTGAAGAGCTACTGAAACTGAAATCAGAAGAGATTCTCAGAACCAACCTGTTCCTGGGGCTTTTTTTCTGTAGGTCTTGTAGCAAGATGGTTTGACTTCTACTTCAGATGTTTGATTGTTTACATCCAGCGTTTTCTTTTTGCCATCTTTCTCTAAGAAAATCTGTTTCAGTGTGCATATGATTCCCTGACTTTCTTTGTGACTTCTGTTATTGCTGCTGGATTACAGGGCTGCCTAGGTTATTTCACATAGACACAGCAACGTTTAAAGTTGATTCCTATAAAATAATGCAGCGTGTCTGTTGAGCAGTACAAATACTTACAGGAATATGAGATCTGCCCTCTTCTGTTTTAAATCAATTTCACAGTCTTGATCCTTATTATTTGAGGTGTCCCCAGACCCAGGATTTCTTAAGGGCTGGCTAATACTCTGGTGAAAGCTGTTGTCAATAACAGCAGGCTTTTAGAACAACTTTTCACAGCCATGATAAAACTCATAATTTAATATGCATGAAAACTGTAATTTTAAAACATTATGCAGGAACAATCAGCAATAATAACTAGGAGAGTAATTCTGAAACTGCTTCATACTTTGAATAACAGTATTTCCAAGCACGTTATCTGTTACTTAATGAAAAAGTAACAGAAGCAAGTTGTAAGAAATTGAGTAGAGAAAGCAATGGAGCAAGTTACATTGCATAACTTAGCAATTTATTCATTTTAAATCACTGTGAAGAACTAGCTAGTAGGTAACACTGCTCACTCCTGGAGGGGAAATTTAAGTTTGATATTAAGAATGTCAGAAAGAATGTAACAACTGGCAACACTGGAGTCTGGAGTGGCAAGAGCAACCATTAAATCAAACAGGTTGAAATACAATTTCCTATGTTACATAGATTGGATTCCTAATATTCCTTAGTAGTTTAATACTGACATGTTATGATTCTTGCCCTGTGTCAGCATCTTAAGTCTAAGTAAGTGATACCTGAGCTCTTAAGTGAAAAGAGCTGGAGTAAATGTGAACTGTACATAGCACCTAGACAAGGACTTGCAAAATCATCTATATGAAGAAGAAAGTTGACACCTTCCACCCCTCAAAATAGACAATAATCTTCTTGTGTAACCTGTAAATTATGATAGTAAAGCTCTGAGTGAGAAGCTTGATGAGTTGTCAGGCTTCTGTCAACTGAAGGTGTTTGTTCAGTGTTTGAAATTGTAGATTTTCAGTATCTAAACCATACACAGACTTGTTATTTCCAGCTTACCTGGTGAATGTTCAAATTGAAAGTCCATCAAAATATGGACAGATATAATACCTTTAGAAGAGCAAGTATTGAAAGTATTAGCTATGATAAATGAAATAACTTACTACAGGTGCTACATCTGTATTCACCAGTTACTGTAGCTGAAGTTACCCAAAATAAGGTAACCAATGGCAAGACTGTTGCTGCTGAAATTTTGCATGTAGGGAGAAATCTAAATTAGAGAATCCTATAATCATTTATGTTGGAAAAGACCTTCAAGATCATCAAGTCCAACCATTAACTCAGCACTGCCAAGTCCACCACAAAACCATATCCCTAAGTGCCACATATTTATATCCAATATAAACCTGCCCTGGCACAACAGGCTGTTTTCTCTTGTCCTATCACTTGTTACTTGGGAGGACAGACCTATCCTCACCTCACTACAGCCTCCTTTCAGGTAGTTGGGGAGAGTGAGCGTGTCTCTCAGCCTTGTCTTCTCCAGACTAAATAGCCACAGTTCTTTCAGCCACTCCTCATCAGATTTGTTCTCCAGACCTTTCACTGGCTTTGTTGCTCATCCATCTCTGGACACACTCCAGCACCTCAGTGTCCCTCTTCTAGTGGGGAGGCCCAAAATGGATGAAATAACTATGTGGTGTGTCTGTTTCTTTGAGTACTACATTTTAAGATGCTTTGATGTGGTACTTGAATTTTGGACTGTGGATCATTTGATATAACATAGATGCTAAGTGATTAAAAGGATCTTAGTTTGAAATGAAGCCTTTCTTCTTTGTTATCTATAGTGGGGTCTAGGAATTTGGGATGAGGAAGCTCCTTATTCTAGGTTGGGGGAAAAGCCTGTTTCTCTCCTTGAGTAAAAATGCAAACGCTAAATCTGGTGTTAACTTTCCTCAGGACACAGGTTTTGGTGTATGTGGAGAGGCTGAAGCAAGCAGCTCTCCATCCTTTGGATTCTGAGCAATAAGCCTTTCTTTCCTGATATGCCAGTGCTTTTGAGGTGTCTTTGCTGATCTTCAGCATTCAAACTGTTACATTTAATTTGAGGACTGAGTGCCTGTCCATTAGTGTGCTGCTTCAACTGGACCTATGAGAGTGACCTTATTCTTTTGTTCAGTATTGAGAAATTAATATATGCAAGATGACTCATCTATTTCCTTTTATCCTTTTGCTTTTTCCTCCCTCTCCTCCTATGTCTAAGTTGGAGAATTAGGGTTTAGTGATAAAAGTAAGTAAATCTCATCCATGGTGTATTATGGTGATACCAATAGAAACCTGTAGCATTGCTTATGTTATTTTAATAAGTGAGGAATGGTGTAGAAAAGGCAAAGTCTATAGTTAGTTTTTCCCAATTTGGGGTCAACATACGCACAAAGCCAGCAGAAGAACGTCAGCCTCACTGTATTTAACATCTGTCCAGTGCTGGTATTTTGCTCTGTGCTGCTAATGATTCTTCAATAGCCCAAATAATGTAATTTTTAATAGTCTTGTTGTTGTTGTTGTTTTCCTGCAGGTTACCATGAAAGCCAAACAGCTGAAGGATTCTGTTACGTATACACCAGGTGTGTGCTACTGAAGCCTCACTGATGCTTATAAAAAGCATTGCATTTGGATTACAGCTCTGCACATGCAGCACATTTGGTATCTTTTAGGGGATGCTTCACAGAGGGAATTTTTTTAACTCTTGTCTGACTTTGAGCAAAGAGAAGATCTGCTGGGTATTCAGAGGGAATTTCCCTGTAGCTGCCTTCTTCCAGGCTTTCTGATTCAGTTTATTGTGGTTGTGTTCATTTGTTCAGGCTGCTTTTTATTTATGCTTGTTTATATCAGAGTGGGAATTCAGTAGTGCTTCACATATACCAGATAAGCTCATAACTGGTAAAATTCATTGCTTCGTAACAAATGCCTTGATTTCTCAATAAGCATTTCCCTTAAACTCTTAATCCAGAAGGGTTCTGTGCACTCTTCTAGGTGCCTTTTATTGATAGGCAGTTCCCTGCTTTTTTTGTGCTTAGTTTTATTCTTATAGGAGTGTAATAACACTGTTTCTAACAGGTATCGTGAGGCTCTCAGAGCTTAAAACACTGGCCCACAATTCCAAGAATGTCAAAGTCAATGTGAATTTGCCAGACCACATAATCACCCAGCGAGAAAGGGAGGAGGAAGAGGAGAAGGAGGGGAACTGTGATCATATCCCAGAACAGATGGATGTCCAAATAGATCAAAAGGAGACCACTGCAAGTGAAACTAGACAACGCAAACGAAAAAATGTCAAAGCGGCTGAAGTGACTCTACCAGCAACAGAAGAGAAGGGCAGAGGAAGACGCCAGAAGGATTTTGACAACACTGAGCAGCAGGAAGAGAGTGATGATGAGAGCAGAAAAAGAGAGAAAAGCCGTGCCCTAGAAGAACTGTGGACTCAAAATCAACAGAAACTTCTTGAAATGGCCTTGCAGCAGTATCCAAAGGGCACATCAGATCGCTGGGATAAAATAGCAAAATGCGTTCCTGGAAAAAGCAAGGTAGGCTTAGTTTTGTTTAACTGTGGCATAACTTGAGGGGAAATATTTTCTGCCAGTTTATGGTTACCTTAAGAACTGAGGCTCCATGCAGAAAGGTGAGGTCTTTACTTAGCCCATCAGTCCAGACATAATCAACCTAAAGAGCTTTGCTGTTGTATTTCTTGTTTTTATCGAAAATACATTTTCATCGAATTCAGTTTGTTTGATCTGTTACAGAAGATACCCTTTGCCTTTCAGGGCTTCAGTTGCAGGACCAATTAGATTCTAAACCACTTTTTTGATTGAATCTTAGTAACCAAATGTTGGTAAAGCTGCTTTGCTTATACTTTTACAATACCTTTCTAAATCCATCCCAATGAAACAAACAAAACAATCCATCTGCAAGTGTAAAATGCTCAATCATCTATTTAATGTTCTCTTTGTAAGTATCATCTTTCTCAAATAGCATTTGTTGTCATTGATCTACTCTGGTCTGTGCTAGATTTCACAGAATCACAGAATGGTAGGGATTGGAGGGACCTTCTAGAGATCATGCAGTCCAATCCCCTGCTAAAGCAGGTTCATCTAGATCAGGTCACACAGGAATGTGTTCAGGCAGGTTTTGAAAATCTCCAGAGAAGAAGCCTCCACGTTTTCCCTGGGCAGCCTGTGCCAGGGCTCCCTCACCACAAGTGAAACTTCCTGTGTTCCCCCTAGTGCCTGTTTTCCCTTGTCCTGTAACAGAAACTCACCTCATCCTCTTGACACCTTCTCTTTTTACGTATTTGTAAGTGTTGATAAGATTGCATCTCAGTCTTCTCCAAGCTAAAGAGCCCCAGGTCCCACAGCCTTTCCTCATGAGAGATATGCTGCAGTCCTCTCATCATCTTGGTAACCCTCCACTGGACTCTCTCCAGAAGTTCTTGATTCTGGGGAGCCCAGAACTGGACACAGGACTCCAGATGAGGCCTCACCAGGGCAGAGTAGAGGGGGAGCAGAACCTGCCTTGACCTGCTGGCCACACTCTTCTTGGCCACAAGGGCACATTGCTGGCTCATGGTTAATTTGCTGCCAACCAGCACTCCCAGGTTTCTCTCCATAGAGCCGCTCTCCAGCATGTCACCCCCAGCCTGTCCTGGTGTATGGGGTTGTTCCTTCCCAGATGCAGGACTCTGCACTTGCCCTTGCTGAACCTCAGGAGTTTCCTCTCTGCCCAACTCTCAAGCTGGTCGAGATCTCGCTGAATGGCAGCACAACCTCTGGGGAATCAGCCAGTCCTCCCAGTTTGATGTCATCAGGGAACTTGCTGAGGGTCACTCTGTCCCCTCATCCAAGTTGTTGATGAAGATGTAGAACGAGACTGGCCCCAGAACCAATCCCTATGGAACTCCACTGGCCACAGGCCTCCAACTCAATTCTGTGCCATTGATCATCACCCTCTAGGCTCTGTCATTCAGCCAGCTCTTGATCCACCTCACTGTCCACACATCCAAGCCTCACTGCCTGAGCTTTCTGAGGATGTTGTGGGAGACAGTGTCAGAGGCCTTGCTGATGTCACGACAGATGACACCCACCACTCTTCCCTCATCTAGCCAGCCAGTCAAGCCATCATAGAAAGCTATCAGGTGCTCAAGAAGGATTTCTCCTTGGTGAATCCTTGTTGTCATAAGAGCTGTGATAGCTTAGTTTGCTTGCTTCAGTCATTTTAGCTGTAGAATTTTATTTGTGCCAAATAAATTTAATTTTATTTGTGCCAAATGCAGTGTGAGAAAGCAGAAAACATGGGAGAGGATTTGAGTGTTTCACTGGCTCCAAAGCTGTTCAACAGGGTCTGGTGTCAGTGAGTGCTCTGACAGTGACCATAAAGGCTTATCTTACCTTCTCTGCAGTGTGGCTAATACCAGAATAACTGTTCCAAAAGAGATATTACCATACATCTGTTCAATAATTACTTTTATGGTCATTTTCAGGAAGTACTGCACAACTGTTTCCTTGTGTTTCTGTGCTCTTTAAAGAGAGAGATTATCCATTAAGAAATGTAAATTGCAAGTTCATTTCCTAATCCCTTCTTCACTAGATGTAGATTCTCCTTCTGAAATTCAGTGTGTGACCAAAAAAATCCCCCAAAACTAAAACAACCCAAAAAACCCTTCGCACAACCCCCAGAACCTGGCACTTCTTTTAGAATGAGGTAGCCATGTAGAGTTAAAGCAATCCTAAACCAGCAAACTTCATTAACACATTTGTTTTTCCTTTTAGGAGGAGTGTATAGCAAGATACAAGTTGCTTGTTGAACTGATACAAAAGAAAAAAATGGCTAAAAGCTGAATGTTCTGAGCAGAAGAGACATAGCTCATCTCTCACCTGTGTGAAAATGGGGTTTTAACTCTGTGCAGGCAACTGCATTTTTGTACCTCAGTATTTCTCTACGTCATGTGCCTTAGTAAAAAAAAAAAAAGCTATTAATAAATCTTACAGCATCTTATGCATTTTGTGTGTGCAAGAATGAAAGTGCATTTTGTGTTGGAGAGTTGCTTCTGCAGGTGTACAATAAGAACAGCTTAAAAATGAGTGGACCTTGAGGAGAAGCCCCACTGATAGTTACACGGTAGAACTGGTACAGCCAATGAATACACAGAATATAAAGAATTTGTGTTTGTTTTGAAAGAGAGAATTGATCTGAAAGTGTTAAAGAAGCAGAAGAGTAATTGGAACTGTGCACTCAGGTGTGGTAACATTGAAATGGGTAAGAAAAAAGCCTTAATTTCTTCATTAGAAACTAAGATCCATCAGAGGTGTACTTCATGACCAGGTCATAAGTACAGAGTAAGATAAAAGCTGACATGGTTGGGCTAAGAGTTCTCATATTGGGGAGTATACCCTAAATTCAGTCTAGTTTGAATTATTTTTATTGAGAGTGGTTAATAAGGATGATGATTCTGTGCTGTTTTGTTTATCATGGAGCATAAAATGCTGGAATAAAGGGCACTTCACAGGCTGTGCCTTGGATCGCTCGATCAGAGCCGTGATCATTTTACAAGCTACATTAAGGACTTGCATTTTTTTTAAAGAACTATTTACCACTCAGTTTCTTGTCTCAGATTACCAGGATTCTAACAAGTTTTTGAGCTTTCATTCAGAAATAGAATGAAACCTCCGAGGATCATGTATCTGAACTCGCAATCGGAGCCTGATGCCTGAAAATCTTTTCTGACTTCCTGCCATTTACATTCTTGATTTTCCCCAGTAACTCTTTGCCAGTTTTGTCGTTTCTGACAGATCAACATTTCTCAAAATGTCACCCCATTCCCACAGAACTTTAAGGGAGAAGTAGTTGGGGTAGATGAGTGTTCTACATGTGTTCCTTTACCAATTGGAACTTGAGGTTTTTTGGTCATAAATCAAAAAAAAAAATCAATCTTAGTTGGCAGAAATAATGATATTATGGAAACTTCAGTAGGCAGAAAATAATGTATCTGAATTTTGCTTCACAGAGAACTTCACAGGTTAACTGCACTGGAAACTAAACATATTTAGAAGGCGTACAGTGAGCTGCATGTGCTAACTGATCAAACACCAATTCTGTGCTACTACAGCGCCTGTGAAGGAAGAGTCTTAAGTGAGATCAAGTGAGGTATTTGCAAGAGATATCAGATGAACTTTAAAAAGGTGTTAGTCATCCAAAGCACTCAAAGGTCGATGACTGTAGCTGGAAAGCAAAGTAAATGAAATGGCTATGAAGAAAAGCTGCTAAAATGGTCGGGTGAATTGGTGCAATACTCAGTGGACCAGTGCTAGGGCCAGGGCAGAAGAATGTGAGCGAATGGAGATGTATTGCTCATGGAAAAAAAACAGGAATATTTGGGATATTTCTGTTGCTTCAAAAGAAGGAAGCAAGAAAAGGGAGAGTGTAGCCTGTGAGGATTCAAGAGTCACCCTTCCTTTCCACTCTGGATTTACAAGACTTCCCTGGCATGGTAGATCACATTTTGAGGAGTATGTAGACCATTCAGAGGAGAGCAAAAAGAAGGATGCAGAGTCCATAAAGCCTGATTTGTTAGGAAGGAATTGTTGGTATTTGTTCTATATGAGAGACAAATTTTCAAGTATGTAATCTTCCCTGCTGCAATGAATGCAGAACTGTCCCGTGTCTGTTGGGGATATGAAGAATAGTAATGGAGCTCAGTTCGGAGCGAGAGTGTAGTTGGATATTGGGGAGGAAAAAAGCCAGTGGCAAATGTAAGAAGGACCAAGGAGGACCTTGGCATCTTTGTCACTGGAAGTCTTTAAAAATGGGGGAGCACCTGCTGAGCACTGTCTTGTACCATCATTACTCTGTGTGTGGCAGTAATTCCATGCTGCCTGTCCAACACTTCAGCATCGCTTCACCCTGCGCTTCCTGGACAGAGGAGGAAGGACTGGCACCCCTTACTGGTAAGGAACTTTTTGTTTGTTTGCAAGAGCATTCACAGTGAGAAACTTAAAGCAGTGCTCCTGAAAACAGAGTTTATCTGAAGGAGGGTCCAAGATTGTGTCATTCTGTGCCACCTTTCAGGTTGCTGTGCTTGTCCACGTGTGGTGACGGGGGGTGGCTCACGCCTGGCTGGAACACAAATGATAGGTGGCATCCTTGTTGCTTGAAGAATCCAGCTGCCTGAAAGCAGAGGCAAGAAGTGCACTGGCCTCTTGGGCAGTGGAAGTGTCCAGCTGTGAGTGGTGGCAGGCCCAGGTGTGGAGGAGGTTTCACACTGCAGCGCTGGGTCAGTGGGCACAGGAGGGGTGTTTCACAGGGAGCAGTCTGTCAGGGGAGGTGTCAGGATGAGAAATGCTCATCAGTGCTCAGTATCTATGGCTCTAATCTCTGCAACCACATACTCAAGAGATCTCAGGCTCAGGGGGATCCTTCATGATGCGGTGAAAGCTTTGTCCAGGCCCAAACCAGTCTTCATGTTTGGTTCCTTAAGAGCCAAAGGTGTTGGCCCAGCCTAAGCTTTTAGCTTTAGTGGGGTGGAAGTGGCTGCGGGGTGAAAGGTGGCATGAGTAAGAGTCAAGTATCTTCAGGGTATCTCAGGGTTTTCTCCTGGGATTGCTACATGTTTTTTTTGATCTTTTGACAGTGGTTCAAGTCTTTTAGTGACTGAGGTCAGATGTGATGCTCACTAGAGAAGCAGTGAACTTGAGCTAGGCTTTGTCTTCCCGTGGTTCTGGTATCCACTGCTACAGCTTGTTGTTCTTAAGGCTTTCTGCCCAAGAAAACTGAGATCACCGTGGGCTTGGAATTTAAGTAACTTCTTTCATTTTAGCACAGAATTGAGTCATGTTAATGACTGTGCCTGCTAGCAAAATGTTATTTCCTGGGCAGTTGTGAACTGCAGCTCCAAGTGCCCTTTGCATTATAACTCTGTGTGTGAAAAGCTTTCAGGTGTAGGGAGTCAATGCTGTAGCTTCCATACTGTGACTTGCACCTGTATGAGCAAGATCTGAGTCCCTTCTGAGCATCTTTGCATGTCCCTGTTGGGGGGATGGACAAAACGCTATGGGAAGGGGCAGTTGGGACAGAGGAGGGGGAGGGCATTGCCATACCATGCTGAGGATACAGCCCACAGGCCAAAATCCTGACCTGGCAACCACACACCAGTGAATGAACAGAGTATGACTGAGATGCTGTAAAGGTTAAGAGTGCTCTCGTGTAGGTTGGTGGTGGTGTAGAAAACTAATGGATGTTGTTCTGCAGTGGCCCTGTGGATCTCCATCTTTGGACTGTTATTCACAAGTTTACACTTGTCAGTGTATCAACTAATTAAGAAACACATCAGGGAAAGTTTTGCAATGTGGCCTCTTTATGAGATGACAGGATCTGAAAACAACAGAAACATTGACTGTTTTGACTTTAGAACTCCCTTAGGCAGAACCAGTAGTGAGATTTTAGTGTAGCTCGTGGAGAAACAGGCGCTGGAAAATCAGACAGTTAATATCTCTCAATGACACTGCTGAAAAGAGTAGCTGCTGCTAACACAGCTTGAAAGGCTAAAGTCAATAAAACCAGAGTTTGAGAGGGTGTAGACTGTCCAGAATGTGTTGACTGCTGTAAGCCTTAAGGAGTGTTGTCATTTTGTCACTAAAGCTGGATTTTGGTGGAAAAAAAAACAAACCACAGCAGAAAAGTTAAAAGCCTGTGACTATGAAAGTCTTGGACATGCAGCAGGCTCAGCCCATGCTGCTGCCTGCAGCAGAGCCCACACAGCCCAGGGCACTGCTGACCAGGGCCTGCGTGCCAGCCACAGTGTGAGGCCCCTGGCCCCATCTGAGCTGGTGAGATCAGCCACAGGCATCATCTTTGATGTCAGGATCTGTAAAATTATTGAAACAAGGTTGGGTTTGTATCTGGCCTTCACATGAACTTGGCTTTGATGTGGTCTCGTTTGTTAAAGGGCTATTGAGTGGGATTGTTGTTTGGGTGTCAGAGCTGTGCTGGTAATTATTCCCCTGCTGTTGATTGTTGGTCCATCAGGACTGTATGTCCTGTACCAATATCCATTGCTATCTGTGACTTCTGGCACCAGCCTCTAACATGTTGAGACTTGTAGAATGTCCTGAATTTGACAGTTTCACTACTGTTACCAAGTTTGCCTCTCTCATGCTTCTCTACATCTTACCAGGAGATGCGTAGCAGAATTTAGGCAGTCCCTCTCCCACCCAAAACAGACACAAAGCAAAGCAGGACTTACCCTGGCCACTGGTCTCGGTGGTGTCCCAGCCTAAGGCCGGCGTCCCCGTGGGCACGTGCTGCCTGTGCTCCCTCAGCACTCACTGACTCAGTCAACATCTGGCAGAGCCCCAGCGCTGCTGGAACCCCCTTGTAGAGCTCACCTAGACTGTGTAGGTTTGACCAGTAGAGACACCTGGTCTTCCTCACCAAACGGCAGAAAAGTCATCAGCTACCCCTACAACCCAGGGAGGGAGTTGCTTGTAGCTCTGCTGGCCAAGGAGCTGTCCTGGCCATGAGAGGGGGAGGGCTGGTGATGCCCCTGCCCAGGTCAGGTGATGTTTCACGTTCCCCCGCTGTCAGGTCTGAGTTTGCTCATTTTCCTGTCTCCTTTCAGGACTCCAGTTTTCCCCCTTTGCAAAGAAAGCAAAAAAATCCTCTGTCCTCGGGACCTGAGCAGATGGAACAAGGTACAAACAGCACAGGCCTGTGGCCACATCACCTTCCTGCTGCAGGTTCCAAAAGCCAGTGTTAGCCTGAGGCAAGTCATGAGACAGCCCTAATGCACCCCTCTTGCCTGCCAAAACCCTGTGCTACCACAAACCTCTTGAAGTGATGGCACAGGAACAGTCACATTCCTCCTTGCTCCCTGGGAAATAGAAGAGCAGGAGTTGAGCTGTGCCTTTACCAACACCTCCTTGGACAATGAGCAACATGCCTGGAAAAAACAGGAGCTGCTTTTACAGAAAATGCAGTACAAAAATGACAGCAACAACCACACAAGCACAGCCTCTCCTGTCCCATCGCTGCAGAGCTCCCACCATGTTATTCCCCAGGGAGCTGAAGCAGTAAGAGCACTAAGAGCAGCAGCTCCCTCTGCCTCCTGCTGCACAGGAATGTCCCTCTGAGGGAAGAAAGCAATCAGGCACAGGGTCACCACTGGACAGTGACCTGCAGTAAGCAGAGATGTCCCCGACAGTACTGCAGCTGCATCAGTGGCTCCTGGAAGCAAAAACTTACATGAGAAACCTTTTTAAAAAGTAGTTGTAATGAATTTTAGGCCCATGTAGCTGTGAACTCCTCCCTGTCAGGGGAGGGCAACAGCGGTACTCGGTTCCTCTACCAGACGCAGGTGCCCACAAGCAGTATATACAACTATAAACATTATTAAAGTTTATTAACAAAAGCTTTGTACATATCTTTTCATACACCTGGAATTTTACATCTAGTCAAAATAACAGCACATTTCCATCTTACCTTTTGTACAAATTGTTACAGAATAGCCACCAGCGGGTTGCTCAAGTAAAATAAACCACTGGTTTACTTTTGTAAAGTATCTACAAAAGTGATTTGTGACATCTTTAAAAAATTCCCCAGAACATATAAAAATAAATTATTTTTACTTTTTTTTTCAATTAAATCTACTAATTAGAAATATTACAAATCAAAATATCAATGTTTTCTTATGAATTCTTCACAATACAAAACAGAGATTCACAAAACTTTATTTACAGAAATGAGGTAAGAACTGTGCAATGTTTAACTAAGAAACATATTGCAGAATTAACATATTCTTCCAAGTAAGTACACAGTGGAGGTCTAATTACAGCTGGGTCTTTTCCTCTAATAATTCCCACTTTGTACTGATTAGTGGTCATCGCCCCCATTTAAACTCCCTTTCACCACACTGCATAGACTCGTGTCATGAAGTCAGCTACTGTCCAGAGTGGTGAAACACAAGTTCACCTGTTTTAACCACTGGTAAATCTTAGTGGGAAATATCAACTCCTTTTTTGTTTTTTTTGGTAATTTATTAGTGAAAAGTGACCCAGGTAACAATCTGCCTGAGCTATCTACAGTGGTATAAACACCTCTAGTAAAGGCAGAACAACAACAAGGCTGCTGGTGCAACACAGAATCTTCCCGCTGCTAACAAGGACACGTCTAGTGCATGATCAGCTGTTTGCAGCCATTTCAACAAAATGGAGGTAGCAACAGGCACTTGGTTTAGGCCAAACACTACATGTACCTCTTCCAGTGTGGCCTTCTCATCTGGTAAGAAAACTTTTGTCACCGGAACCAAAATGGTTCCTTTAGAAAACCTCAGAACTCTAAAACCTACACCAAAAGTAATAAAACTTTGGATTCCATACTGTAATTCTTACTCAGCAAAAACTCCCACTATATAACAACAGAATTTAAAGGAATAAAAAAGGTTGAGAAGTGGATTCCCTCATGAGTCAGGTTGAAAAACAGGTGTGTAAAAAAAGAGAGGCAGAAGCGCGAGTCCAGGCCGCCGTGACCAGCGTCTCTACCAGAGCTACTGCACTGCTGCGGGGCTGCTGGGGCTTTGCAAACTACTGCCCTCACACCAGAGGAACCCAGCGCTGCAGGCAGCTTACCAGCCTTTACATCTGTGAGATTACAAGTAGAATTTGTACTTAGTACCACCATACTGACAAAAGAACTGTGGTCTGCAGAGTTTTATCTACTTCACAGTCTGAGACATTAAATAGTACATCCATTTTAGTGCAACAAGAAAACAAATGGAAGCCTACCAAAAATAGCCTTATGGAAACTTATTAACCTTTTGCTGTGCAGTAAGAGTTCCTTGTTGCATTTCTTCAAGCTGCAGGAAGGAAAGCTGCAGTTTGCAGGCCCATGAAGTGCTATCACAGCAAGACACGCAGTGCTCAAGTATCATTCAAACGTCAACTCTTCTCTGATGCAACTGGTCCAGTTTTATCATTGAGCCTCTGTGTAAGAGAAAATACTTCTAAAAATCAGATTATAAAATACAGAGTTAAACAAAACGGAACTCATACAAATGACAGAGCAGGTGAGGTGCACTGACTGAAGCTGTCTGAACAGTGACTTCGCTATTGTAAACAACAATGGTGTCTTGTACAACAACAAGAGGGAAAGCAAAGAGTAATTAAAGGTGTAGTCCTACACCAACGGAACTCCTGAAGGCACAGACAACACCAATTTCACTTCTACTTCCATCCCAACAAGACTGGTGTCTCCTGAGAACCCAGCAGATGGTGGGTTTCCATTTTGCCCTGTCACCATTATCATTTTTCATAAACTACTGCAAGGACATTTCCTGCAAGTATTGAACAGGACTGAGCAAAAAACATCTCATCTTGCTCAGTGGGCTTTCAGAAATGCTTGAAAATCCATTCCAACTGGAAATGAGATGAAAACATTCAAACTTTTGGAACAGAGAGAATTGGTTACAAACGTATTTTGGGTTAAAGTAGTTCAACAAGCCAATGCAATCTCTCTCCATTCTAAGAACCTTAAAAAAAACCACAGCAGCTATTTCAAAATAAATGTATTTCTAAAGGGTTTGTTCAAAAGATGTTCTAAGATTTGCTGGAATTGTTTACAGCTACCTCTTGTATGAACAAAACCTCAAACTGGAACAGCATATTTGTACAATATCCCAGTGCTGCCTGGTCATGTTGTCCAAAGCCAGCAACAACCATTTCAAAACCTTCAAACTCGAGTCACACACAGAACAGTTTGTTTCGATGTA
The DNA here is from genome assembly GCA_013401255.1 of Urocolius indicus. Lineage (NCBI taxonomy): Eukaryota > Metazoa > Chordata > Aves > Coliiformes > Coliidae > Urocolius > Urocolius indicus. Next base: position 117,807 of record WBNH01012630.1, read on the forward strand.
AACTAAGTACAAGGTCTCAATTCCATTCACTGCTGCTCTTGAGAAAATGAGGGGAGAGAAACTGTAAATGTACCAGAACAAATTGTGACCATTTCCCAATGAAGGCAAAGCACTGAGCACATCCCTGTGATCAAATGCTTCTGCTCTGGAAGCACCTGTCCAAGGAACCAACCTGCTCTTGCAGAGCCCTGCAGTTTGCAGTACAGTCACAGCACAACAAAGGACCAAACTGGAAAGTTATAATGACCATGCACAAAGCTTAATAAAAATAAACAAACACTCATATTTTGTAACTGAAGGGAGCAGTTCCCAGGAAAACCACCTTGAAAATTCATTCCTGTTTCACTCTGTTCTTGTAAAGCACCACAAAAACTCAGCTGCTCCCATCCTTCCCCACTCTCTGTCCCCCTAGAGTCACCCTTTAGCCCTGACCTCGCACCTGCTGTGGCAGACAAGGTTCCTTTTTTTCACTACGATTGCCACCTGGTATCCTCTCCAGGGGACAGTAGAACTTCATCGTTGTGCTCTACTCATCCTTTGTTTCTAAACGTTCCACATGCTCCTTCCCTTCATCCTCTTTTATCTTAGTTGTGTGGCTCTTAGGGAACGAAGTCTATTCTCTGACTCCCTGAAGAAGGAATTCCTGTCTCGGGGATGGACGGCACCAGCAAATGCTGAAAACAGTGGAACATCTTTGCCAGAATGTCTTGTTTCTTTCCCTGTCTAGGAATGGGCTTATTACTCTTATCAAGCAAAGGAGTCCCTTGTCCTCCTCATGTACAGGGTCATCTTCCCACACTGGAACCAAGAGATGCAGAGATAACCCCTTCTCCTAATGCATGTTTCACCTTCTAGGCAACAGGCTCCTCCATCTCTCAAGTCATCAACTAATCTCTGCAGCTACAGTGCCTGAGGCCTGGCCAAGACAAACTCTTCAAGGGGATAAAAGGAATTATCTACAAAATAGTGGAAACAAAGCTTGGGCAAAGCTGAGGGGGACCAGGACTGCAGCTGGAGTTGTTCTTGGCTCAAGAAAAATAAAGATGATAAGAAAAAAATCCACCAAGCATCACTGAGTTGTAAATACAGGCACACAACTCGCTGCTTATCTTTTGGTGACCCCATCAGGTACTTATGCAAACGAGGTGAGAAATATACTTACTGTCACCTTCTGAGCTGCGTTATCTCCGTGGATTGTAAGGAAGGGGTTGGTAGTAGCTGCATTCAGTGGCGAGGCCTGTGTGCCTGAAAGTAAGTTGTTTATGGGTATCTGTGCTCCTCCAGTAATCTGCAATTGCTGTACTTCAGACTGATGGTGTTGGTGGTGGTGATGTTGTTGCTGTACTAATTGATACAATAGGGCCTGATGCTGTTCCTTGAGTAATATGAGGAAAGAAACAAGAATTAGTTACTGAAAAACCCAGCCCCTCCCTGGGTTCTTGCTTATCTAAACCTTCAGTGCAACCCTTAACCTAATCCCAGCTAATTTAGGTTACACTCAGGAGGTTCCACAAGACTGTTGGAAAGGGAAGACAGTGCCTATAAAATTTCCTGAAGTCAGCAGCCCAGCAGAAGATGAGCTAAGCCTGCTGGCTTCATCAGAAGAAAACCACCCAGGAAGCATATCAAACCACGTTGGTCAAAATACTAAAACCACATAATTAATACTAATAGTTAAACTGGTTACCTAATGGTCTGTGTGAATACTGCAGGGCAGAGCAGAGCAAAGAGAGCACGTGAGGTGATACACACAAATCTTTTGCTAGAGTCCTAGTGGAATCAGAGACCAGCTTAGGATATCGTTAGTATCCAAACACGCTCCCAAACTGCTGCCCACAGCTGATTCTGAGAGACACAAGACACCATGTCCACTTGGGACAAGAGACACTAGGGGACCAATTCTTCTAGCAATAAACACAACCTAAAAATAGCCAGTGATTTAGCATAACTATCAACCAAAAAGGTAGAAGCAGTGGAAAAACTAAAAGATTATCAAACCCTGTAATATCAAATGAAACACATATGCAGTGTTTACACAAAGCTGAGGAGTTGATCTGTGCTTTAAAATACAACAGAGGAATAAATCATCATTAACTGGAAAACTTACTGATGTGAGTTGCTGAGTGCTTAGTAACTGCTGAAATTGCTGGTGCTGTTGATGCAGTAGAAGTTGTCTCTGTTGGTCAGGAAGCAGTCCCAGTCCCGAGGCACTGTAGGGTTTGACAGGGTAATACTGCAATTTATATCAAAGTATGGGAACTTTTTACCTCAGCTTTCCATTGAAACAAAGAAAAGGTGTTTAGAGACAGTTCCCATTGAGGATTTTGAATGTATACTGTCAAATATTAAACACTGTCTATCCAATGGCGATTTTTGCTACATACCTAGATATTACCACCAGCACCCCCAGCCTCATTTATGCTGAGCAACAGCAACATCTTGCCTGTAACATTAAGTCTACTACACGCACATTATTTTAAACTCAGGAAATAATTACCATTTCTACCTTTTTTCAAATACTTTATGTAGACAGGCCAGATTTTATCAGACAGCTCTTGGCAACATTTAATACTTAGTTAACAAGCATTTACTTTGTCTTGGTTTCTTTCTGATTCTCATCTTCTGCTATATTCAAATCTATCACCATTGCCTACGCCTTATCAGTAATTTAGCAAACACATTCAGCCTTGAAATGGGCCAACTGATGCTGCCACGGAATGAAGCACAGGCTGTCTCTGCACTTTCTGCTACTTAGCTCCCAAGCCCTATTTTCATGCCTACATGAATTTTTCTGCAGCTATTTAGGAAACTGGGCAGGGAACTGATCCAGCTGACAACTGGTCTGGAAATAAATGGTTTCTTCAGCTATGCCAGTTCACTGCAAGACCAACAGCATGAACAAGGGCGGTTTTGGAACAGAAGACCATGAGGACAGCTGGATTTACTCTTTCAGTACCAGTGTGAGCTTGTACTAGTTTAAAACAGCCACTGAATTATTAAGGTGTCATTTCACGATAGCTTTACCCTGCTATTGAAAGGTTAAGTATTTTCCTTTCAGCTGTACATTTTTGTCCCCTCCCCTTGCACTAGCTCTTGCACAATGAGCTGCATCTCATGGGAACAGAGCTGAAACCTAAGCCAATACAAAACACACCAAAAGATTATCTGTTAATGTAGATGAAGTTACTGTGTGAATGCAAGAAAGTGGGCGTAGGATGACCAACAGGACAACAGGATTGCTAATTGTGATAGGTAAGAAGGAATTAACTTAAATCAGCCACAAATCCATGCAGTTAATCACAGAATCTTAAGGGCTGGATTTTGAAAGATCATCTAGTCCAACCCCCCTGCCAGAGCAGCACCTCCAAGCTGCAATGACTTAGCTCTTCAGGAGACTGAGGGGAGATATGATCACTCTCACAACTACCTGAAAGGAGGCTGTAGTGAGGTGGGAGTCAGTCTCTTCTCCCAAGTAACAAGAGGAAACAGCCTCATGTTGCACCAGGGGAGGTTTAGATTGGCGACTGCGAAGAACTTTTTCCCTGAGAGGGTTGTTAAGACATTGGAACAGGCTGCCCAGGGAGGTGGTAGAGTCACCATCCCGGGAGGTTTTTGAAAAGACAAATAGATGTGGTGCTAAAGGACATGGTTTACTGAGACTTGGCACTGTAAGGTTTACTTTCTAGAGAGTTATCATCATCTACTTCACAACACTCCTTACCATCACTTTTCCCTCTGATTATTCTTGCTGTGCTGGTTTTTCCCTTGTATTATATCCAGTTCTGAAACTGCATAACCAGAACTGGACATAATATTGCAGGTATGCACACCCCAGGGATTCAATGTGACAGAACCCAAAATGGATAACACGATTCCATTTATTCCCCAGCAACTGCTAGCAATAGGTGTTTGATTGTTGACTTCACCTGTTCAAGGAACCTCCCAGATTTTCCTCCAGAGCTACAACAGCACAACAGCGCTCAGGCCTAGCATAAGCTAGAAATGTGCAGGTGTCTGACTCTCAAACACTGACACTCACTGATCAACTGAAATTGCTTCAGCCAGTTTTCAATTCCATTGTATCAAAAATATTTGTGACAACTGCAAAAAGAAAATACCTTCAGTTTGCTAAAATTACCAATACATCCTCCTCTTTTTACCTCACTTCTTCTGTATCCTTCTATACTGGAAGGAATCTTCTCCACTGCTTTTTCATTCTTTTATCCCATTCTTTTTCCCTCTATCATGTTTTACCTTTGCACCTTTTTTTTCTGCTGTTGTTCTCCCTTCTCTTTATCTGCTCTGCCTTTCTCTCTTGCTTTGCATTGCCACTTGAAAGAAAATACCCTCAGCCAGCAGCTGAGATCTAAGTGTCTAGAAACAAAACCTAACTGCAGAAGACAAAACGCTGCAGCACCAGAGCTTCTCAGAAGAGGCAGTTCAGTGGATTTCACCACAGAGCTTTCTCTAAAGCTTGGAATGTAAATTTAATCCTTTTTAGCTTCTCATTAAAAGGTATGTGATCAGTCTGAAACTCTCCATCCTGTAGTGTTCTCTGGTTGCGAGAACGTGAAGAAACAATCCTATCTTTTTCCTCAAATCACTTCATCTCCCAGTTGCCAGCAATCTGTTTTCAGCCATCTTTTTTCCCAGAAAAAGGATAGAGTATTTTTTTCTCTCCTGAATAAATGTAGGCTCTTTTACCTACTATTTCAAACACTCTTGCACAGCAGCATGCAAATCGGTGTTTTCTCACCTCCCTACATCCCACAGTTCAAGAGCTCACATGAATAAGGACAATGTACATAAAGGACTCTTCCTTGGTGAATAATCTAGCTACTTCTCACATGAAACTGTTCAAACAGATTCTGAAACTTGGGAAGTTACTGTAAGCAGCAACTTACAGGAACATCTGGAAAGTCTTTTAAATATAAAACAATAAACAACAGTTAGAAACCATGGCTGAGTGCTCACGTGGCTTTCCATCATCTTGCCAGCACTCATTTAAACCACCTCCAAACTCACCCCACCACCAATCCACGCAGCCGGGTTCAGAGAGCTCACAATGGCATGGCAGCAAACCTGCCTGCCTGTGCCTGTCACCAATCCCATTCACACAGGAATTTAACATTAAAAACAGTCAGTGGCCACTGAAACAGCACTGAACTCAGGAGTGGCCACAACAAACGGTATAGTTTCAGAACCAATAATCTCAACCAGTTGGTTGGTTGGTATTTTTGTTGGCTTTTTCATATTAGCACTAATTAGCACTAGTGCTTGCCCAGACTGAACTTTTTTCCTCTAAATACACAACTAGAAATACTGAAAGCTCACCAAAAAAATACAGGGGTAATTGTGAACTATTTCAAAAGGAAGAGAGCCCAGCAAATCATCTGGATGAGCTCAAAAAGCAGAATTTAATTGCAGAACTTCTGCAATATAAACAATCAGAAATAAATCATCTGTGTATTAAGAAAATCATACCAGAAAACCACAGCATGACCAGTATGTTTTGGCATTACCTGAAAGTGGAAAGCATTCTACAACTAGACAAAGATCAGTGACATTAACTAGTGTTTCTCACTCTTCCTCACACTTTTGGGGCGAGTTACAGGAAATTCCTGTGTTTGCAGTAGACCTCTGATACTCAGGAAAGCAGGTAACTTCTCATTAACAAAACTATGAAATGTTACATTCATATATGATATAAATTATCAAAAATATCACTTCCTCAGCAAACATATAACAGCACATCAAAGCAAGAGCATACCTTTGACAGTGTCAGGTTTAATGAGCCTACGGAAGCAACAACACACAACAATTACACTGCACAACTATTCAGGAGCTGCTCAACCAACAGCAAAGAAAGAAACTGGAAAAAGCAGCTACAAAACCAGGGATCTCTTGCATCATTCCAATCACATAGGCCTTTTTTTTTTTTTTGTGGGCAATCAACCATAATCTCCAAAAATAAACTCTGCTTAAAGACAAGTAATCCACTCCCTATTTGCAGGCGTTTCTTTCTACACATAACCAAAGTGCTCCTTCCAAGCAAAGGACAATACAGGAGTGGGGGGAAGGGGAGCTGGGAGAATGAGTTAGCCCAGGCTATGCTCTATCCCAAAATACTTCCAGATCAAGCAGTCCCTTCCCCTTCCTGGAAAGCAGCTGTCTCCTTTTGTTACCCATTTGCCTTGCAGCTCAAGCAGCAGCAGTTTATGCCGCTGAGGATACCTGGATTTGGGGAAGAGCTGTTACAAATACTTCAGAATGGATCTATTTATGCATTTAAAAATCTGTAGGAACGTCACTTGAAAAACTACTTTTGTTTTCTTTGGACTCAGATGCGGAGAACTCCGAACACCATTATTACTACCCTGGTTAGTTATGCCAATTACATCTTTAATTACGTGAGCACACGCTGTTCGTGTTCTCCCCCTCCCCCTTCTTACTGCAACAAATGGTAGCTCTTCCAGGGCTCCTTTAATCCTGAAAGGACAATTGGCAGAACAAGGAATATTGTTTTCTGAACTAAAAAGAAGAGCTGAAGCACATTTACATAATTACATTTGTTTGGGAATGTGACTTGATTAAAAACCAGGAATAAATGGACACTAGGATTTCCAAAAGCTAATGAGAAAGCATCTTTTCTTTATTTGTGTTTCCATTTAAATGCCTTCTTCCTTTCATTCACATATCAAGAGCAGAACCTAGTCTGACTATTACAGGCTAAAGAAGAAACAGTACCTTTTGAGTAAGGCAGTTAAAAATATATCTAAAATAAAGAACAGCAGGCACTATTGGGAAAAAAGTAGAAGCAGTGAATCCTTACCTGTTATTTAACGTGGTTGGCAGAGGATGCGTTGCATTGGGTGGCACGGTTGCATGAGTGAGAGGAGAAGGGTTCTGTGATATTGTTGCTGGGGTCTGAATTACCCCATTTAAAGCCCCTACAATTCCATTGATTGCCAGCTGGCTGGCTGGCAGCGCTCCAATTATTCCACCCACAGCAGGCACTGCAGGAATGGTGGAGGTTACAGTCTGCATACCACTAGCTAGTGCCCCCACTGTCACACCATTGACCTGTTGAACTCCCGTGACTCCTGAGCCGGGCTGAGCTGGACTCTGCCCAGCAGGTGGTGGAGTGGAAAGAGCTGATGAACTGCTGGTGCTTTGTCCGCTGGAGGTTATCTCCTGGTGTAAAAACAAACAACAAAACCTCCTCAGCTGCATAAAATTTCACCTCACTGCCCAACGTGAGGACGAGGATGAGTTTAACTCGGAACAAGTTGAGAAGCGAGAAATAAAAATTACCTGATTTAATACAGGAAGAGAATTGTCCGGTAAAAAACTGTTTCCCAGATGAGGGCTTTTACTGCTGCTCAAGGAATCAGTGCTAGGTGCTAAAAAACACACAGTGGTTACATTTCAGCAACGTGTGAAAAGATTCAGAATAATCACTTCAAAACAATGCCAAAGGTAAACACAGAAAATGTAAAGCCAACCTGAAAATCATTGCTGAGGAGTAAAATGCTACCTAAATAATTGCTGAATCAACAGAACCAAACAGATGTGCTCCAGGCTGAAGCAAAAAAACAAACTGCACTGAAACAAGTAGTAAGGGTTCAAATAAATCTTCCAACTGGCTTTTTAACATTTAAACACATCAACAAATACTCAGGCTATAATCATCCTACACGTGTGTACGTGTCTCCCATCAACAGCACACATGGATTAAATGGTATTTCATCTAACACCCGCTCGAACCGCTTTGAGGCTTGACTGCCGCTTACCCGCTTGTACTGGGAAGGCATGTACTTGATGGGAAGGGCTGGGATTTGAAGTTATTGTTGGAAAGGGCACGGAAAGCTGGGCATTGAGGAGCTGAAGCCGCTCCTTCTTAGCAGTCAGATTCTTGATCTGTTCTTCTAATCGCCTATTTTCAACCTGAAGTTGGTGTAACGATTTCAGCATCCCTAAAACTGCAGTAAACATGAGTTAGCCTTCACAAACACATTCCCTTCTGTAACTTCTGTATTACAATTTCAGACTAGTTTTAAGTCAGATGTGAAAATATAAATGGAACAAATTACCGAGAGCTACGTTACAGAAATTGGACTTTAAGTGGAAGGTTTAGGATCGATTTTGTGTCATTTAAAGCGCTGGGAAATGTAGCATGAGATAGTGATTTTGAGATAGATCTGAACTGTGGCTTGAAAACAGATAAAGTTGCATCATTAGGGCCGGCATTCATCTGAAGCAAACAGCAGTACATAACTTATCCCCAAACCAGAACATGGAAGCAGAAGTGTTTTAGCAGCACGGGTTAAATGAGTAGCGGGGGGGGTGGGGGGGAGAGAAGAGGAATAAATCAATCTTGGCCGCGGTATTAGAAACTTCAAACATTATGAAAAGGTTTGACAAGTAAGCGTCCCACTGGCACCACGGCCACCCAAGGCCGAGCAGGCCTGTGCAGGGCGGGCTTTGGCGCTTTCCCGCCGCCTGCGGTGGCTCGTGACCGCCCCGGCAGCGGCGCGTTCCCGCGGGCGGCGCGGCGCGGCCCGGCAGGGGGCGCTGTGTGAGCGCGGCGCGCTCCCGAGCGCGGGCTCCCGGCGGGTGCGGGAGCGGGAGCGGGTGCGGGAGCGGCCCCGGCCCTGCAAACCCACGCACATGGACCTCGCGCTTTTTTGATTTAAAGTCTAAATTGTATTTGTTTAACATGACCTCTGGGCCTGCTACAGACGTAAGTCTACTGGTATAGGCACATCTGGTCATTTCCCAAGGATTTAGCTTTTATCCCTCCTCTTCAAGAGCATACAAAGGGACCCTCAGTGAGCCCAAATGAGATGCAATAAGACTTAGCTAAACCTGTCCTCCAGCTATCATGTTTAAAGGATTATCCCTGCATGAATTTCCTCACAATTAGCATTTTTGTCAGGATACCATTCATAAAAATACCAACTAGATACCACTATACCAATAATAATACATTCAGTAAGTTGTAACACACCCCTTAACTTGTTATTAAAAAAAAAATAATGTATTCACAATCATTGTCTTTGATACTGAAATATTTCTGACGACGCAGATTCCATGATCTCCTCATCACTTGTGCTTTCAACATATCCATTCTCGGACTATTCCACTCTATTAAACTTGAGAAAACACTGATTTGCTTGCTTTGAGAATTTCAATAGAAATGTAGAATATGATAAAAACAAGAAAGCCCTGTAGGACACCCGCCTAATATCTGCAAATAGGTCTTTTAAAACAGCAACAGAAGCAGGTACAATATAATATACAACACAACACAGTATAAATCAAACTGGGGAACTGTGCTATACGATTTACAGAAGTGGATCTAAAGCCTAGAATTTCTTTCCAAACTCTGCAACCAACCAGCTGGATCTGCAAGTCACTTCCTCTTGCATGACACAGTTTCCACACCCATAAAAACGCAGATAATTATAGAGAGCTCTTTTTGTAATCTGCTGAAGCCATGTGCTGCGTTAAGAACTATGTCCCAATTATACACTACAGTTATACTCCTATTCACAGCAGAAAATAAGTTCTTAAAAAATTCTTAGACAAGCACTGAGTGGCAGTTCTGCATAACACAGTTAACAAAAACAGTAATAAACAGACTGTGAGTACTTACTGTCACTAGGGGTGCCTTGCTCTAATAAAAACTGTTGTCCTTCACTCCACTGCCTCTCCAGAAGCTGTTCAATGCTGGCTGCTACTGGGGGCAGATTTTCCCCACAACTGTTCCCTGATTGATCATAGCGAATCTGCAAGCTGCTTACAGGGGATCTGTTGAAAACAGAGCAATTTATTGTTTAAAGAAAAGGACAGAAGAAAATGTATTAGTAAAAGGCTAATGAAGTTTCCTACCTTATGCCAGCCCTTAGCACCTACGTATCTTACACTTCCAAGACTAAGTTAATGCATCAAAATCATAAGAACTCCTGCTTCTCACTGCCAAGGCTTTAATAAAAGAAAGATGGGATTTTTCACAGTGTGAGAATTTGCACTGAGAAAGTACATAACCTGTTCTCTGAGAGAGACTCACATAATATCTGACAAACAGCACAGTATTAAATTATACACCACATACTTCTACAGCAGGAAACTACTGTACACAGATACATAGAGCACCTGTCTAAAAATAGTGAAGAAAATCTTCAAATCCTTCCCAGAGAAAACGGGGAAAATAAAAACAAGTTATAAAAGTCAGCACAGCAACGATGCTTTCACATAGAAAGGCCACATGTAATTCCATTGCCCAATTTGTTCTAAAAAGAATCCAGAAATCAGACTTTGGAGGGACTACGTGAAAATACTGTTTCACAAGGGATGCAATGAAAGTTAGTTATCCCTGCCTGTCCTGTGCACGCTTAATATGCTTCATTTTTTACTCATGATCACACATATTTCAAAGAATAATCCCTTTGCCACATGTCTTATTCAGGAAAAAACTGAATAACCCAGCAGTCACTGAGAAAGCTGCTGCCCCTCAGGTCCTACGAGAAGGCTTCTTTTGCATTGGATGGGGCAAAAATTAACCTTTACATGAGCAAAAGCAGATGCTCGATCTATTCCTGACTCAGGATTCTGGCCTCATGTATGCATGGTTCCATTCCTCATAGTGGACCAACACCAAAACCCTTAAAAGTTGGTTGGTGTTTTTGTCAGGGGTCTTGGTGGGGGTTTATTTTGTTCCCTAATGAACTCCAGTGAGCTCAGATTCAGTTTCTTATATGTTAGTTATTACTGTAAGTAACAGCTATTAGTACCATCACAAGATCACACCATACTGCTTTACACGTAATGCAAACTTACTAACAAGACCACCATAGTCCCAGTACAGAACAACAGAGTTCAGGAAATCAGTGTGTTAATTATGATGAGTGCAATAAGCAGTGGTCACAGCACATTAGCTACCTAATGACTGTCAAGCATTTTGCAGGCATCAGAGCAAACCGATTTTTACGACAAAAGGTTTTAAGTAGGTGACTTAAGAGCTCTTTAAGTATTTGTAAATAATTCCTCTTTTGCATACAGGATGAAAGAAGATAAAAACATTTGGTTAAAACAAAAAGCTCTGATGAATGAGTAACCAAGGTAGTGTTTTTTCTATATCAGATGACAACTCAACAGCATTTAACAGTTCAGCACAAGACATGGCAAAAACAGCCTTAAAACTAGTTGTTTACATGAGGTGCTGAACTGGTAGGAAGGAAGGTTTAGGTGGAAACATTCAGAAGTACCACACCACCATTTAAAAAAAGAAATAAAGCAAAAAAAAAAAGCCCAACAAAACTAGAAAACAAATACAAACAAACACCACACAACCTCCCCCACAACTTTCTCTCTACACATGCTTTGAAAGGGCACGTAACACTACTCTTAACAGATCATGCCATTTGACTTATAAATCACCAACAAAGCTCTTGTTGAGCTTAGGACTGCTTCCTATCAATTCCACAGCGGTAGAAACAAAGCAACACATGACTGTATAACCTCTGCAAATTCTTCACGAGAAGCCTGTACGGGAGGGGGGAAAAATAATCTAGATTGCCATGTATCACAACATCGTCAATCCATCCTCTTCCTGCTGAACTCCTCTCTCACTCATAAGACACAATACAGTTCCTGCATACTTGAGTTAAATCCTTACTCCAAATAGTATCTTATCATACTTTCCAAGAGGATTATAAACGTGCACAGGCCTGATGCCGTCACTGAGATGAGAATCCCTTATATTGCGTTTCACAACTGTTCTTTGTTTAAGTTTGGGGTACAGTTATTCCTACTTCTACAGCAGCAATTGTAAGCAATACTGCATTTAGGTATAAGCATACATATGTATTTTAATGCAAGTATTACATAACACATTTTTTAATCTAAGGTTAAGTATGGGGTTAAAAAAGTTTAAGTGCTACCTTGGGAAAAGCAGCAATTCCTTTGCAAAGAGGAAACAGCTCACATACACCAGGTATATTTCTATTTCTCCTATATATTAAAATTTTAAAGATGACAGCTTAAACATCAAACACTGGTTATATAGGGATACAAAGATACAACAATATGAATTTCAAATGACCGTATAGCTCATGAGTCACACATGTCTTTGCTGAAGATCTGTGTCATCAACAGCAAATAATTGTTTCTGCAAGTGTTTTTTATTTTAAGCAGCTATTTGAAAATTACATGGTTCTTTCAAAGAAGTGTGTTATTTATGTATCTCATAAGCTTCAAAGGGAATAGAGTCAGAATTTGCAGAAAAATAATTTTAATAGGTAAAGCAGGTAACATTCAGCGTTGCAGTTTCCAGACAGCAGGTTTTTGAAGTTAGCTTTTTATTCAATACAAACCATATTTTAAGTAATTAGAGCTGCATATTTATTTAACTGGAAAAGGTAGGGAGTTACCTACACATTTTAGAAATGTTGACATATGTGAGATCTTTGTTATCACACAAACCAGAGGTGAAATTTGCTGACTACTAAACTTCATTGAATGGGTAAGTTTTCTGAATTTTTTCATGCGAAGTATTTCAGACAAAAAGTTTTTCCATCCTTCTATTCTGGCACTACAGCGGTGATTTCTCCCTCTCCCTTCCCCCTGCCTTTTGTTGGCTCATTATTTAACAACTCCACTGCCAAGCAAAAGCTATCTGTGCTGTGCAAAGTGCTACAGCTTCCATATGCTGAAAGAAGCTCTGTGATTACGGACTGAGATGGCTTTTGTATCATACAACTCTCCTTTGCCATCCTCATCAAAAACAGCTGAAATTTGACCATGTTGTAAGTACCAAACTGTATATAACCTGAACTCTGTGCTGTAGAAGCATCCTGTTTAAGAAGTTTAGCTTCCCAAATGAAAGACTAAAGACTGCCTGAACACAACTACGTGAATCTTACAAAGACCAGGTCTTTGCGTATTAATTAAAAAGGCACTCAAACTTGTAATTACCACAACATATATGCATAAGAGGACTATTTAATACACAATCAAAGTTCTGCCATTTCCCAATTGTTGAGCATTGTTTTAGAAACAACACATACTGAAAAGCTTAAAAGCCAGTTCATGACTAGATAATCAACATCTAGTAGTATAATGGGCATTTTCACCCCATTCAACAAGGAGTCTTTTGGTTAATTAAGGAATGTAATACAGGATCATCAACAAAAGGCATGTACATTAAATTACCTAATTTAGAGATATTATTATAAATTACTATAATAAACACATGCTGTAACAGCATTGTTACAATGCTGTTACCTGTGCAACTATCATTTTTTTTAGCTATCCTAAAATGGTTGTCAAGATAAAACCCCTGTGGTTAGCTCCCAAATAAAAAAAAAATATAATAACACCATAAAATCTAATTTATCTGGAAAATGCACTTAAAATAAAGCCCTTTCAAAACAAAGATTCACTTAAAATACATGCAAAATATTACTGAAGTATTTAAAGCACAATACTGAAATTTTAACAGCAAGTACTTTAAAGGAAAATAATGTGATACAATTCCAACAGAATTCTTATCTCAAACTTCCGTAGCAGAGGTGAATTGCAGATGAACAAGAAAACCAAGAAAAAGTCCTTTTTTTTCTTCCCCACAGAGAATTGTTACATCTCTTGAAGTCGTGTGAGAAAGCGAAGAAAATATTCATTTGAAATTTCAACTGCTTTTTAACTGCTCGGTCCATCTTATTCCTGTGACTGCTGAAGGGTTTAAGTGGATGGGATTTTTGAATTTTTGCAAATACTACTAAAAATACATCTAGGGTAACGAATCTGAGGAGGAAAGCAGTATACGTGGATTAAATGACAGACAAATCACCACTAAAGCAAGTCACCGTTTCCACAGAGAAGTCTTCCCTTTTTATACCTAATTCTAATTGATATAAAAGTGAATTTCAACACATTTTTTAGCTATCTGGGCATACTGAATGGGGTTTTTTTTTGTTCCATATATCAATATAAAAATAAATGTACATACACATGTGCATATATATACATACAGATACATATATAAGCTTTTAAACACTCAAGTGTTACTAGGAAAAGACAGTGCAGTTTCCGAATCTTAAAACATTTCCTGTGCCCGCACTCTCCAATGTAAATAATGCTTACCGTGGTGAGAGACTTCCTCTGGGTGAACCTCCTCTGCCAACAAGGCTGCGGCTATTATCTCCGAGATCTTGATCTGCAGTGTAAATATTTCACAGCTGATAAATCGACTCTTCTTAGATAAGAGTTTTAAAACTGATGTAGATATTTTTAAAATACCTCGACTCTCAACTTCTATCTGTAGTTACTGCTGAAGAGTGAATACGTAACTAGTTTAAGATTGCTGAACTGTAGCATGTAAGGTGTTGTCCTTACACATTTCTGAGGCTGTACCAGGCCATGGATTATGTTCACTTCTTTCATTCCTTTCAGTTTTACAGCACAGAAGCGTGGTTTGCATTTGCAGTACCCTCCCCTCAGCCACTTTTAATTTGTACGGTGAAAGTAATGAATCACAGCTGTGGACAGCTAATCTGTATGCTTATCACAGCAAATCCCGATGCTCTGTATTTTTTTAACACTTTGCATCCCAAAACAACTCATAAAATACAGAACGTATTAAACTTACTGCTGCCCCCTAACAAGCACACATTATTCTGCAAATTTACTGAAAACTTTATGAAAGCGTGTAATTCACTAATTTCTATTTATAAGCAGAAGCAGAGGAAAGTTCCCTTGCTAAAAAGGTAGTAAAACAAACAAAAAAAGGCCTCATTAAATATACAAAAACGTTTTGCTTGGAAGGACTCAAAAGGGTTATTTTCCCTATGGCCTCTCAATAAAATAACCCTATCTGCCCCCTTCAAGGTTGCCCTCCCCCTATTCTGAGTCAAGCGACCTCCGACCCCTTGGAGGGCAAAGACATGACTGATCCATTCTTGGTAAACTGCTAAACTCATTCCCTTCCCCCCAAACAGGCATGACTACTACGACATGTCAACAAATCCTTACGGAGGGAATGAAACAAAGCAAAGCCAGCGGCTCATTAAAACTGTAGAGGAGCACACGGTACAAAATGCCAATCAGTAAATATTCACAAGATTATTAAATGCTGCCCAAGTTCTCTAACGGGATTCTCTTTCACACGAAGTTGTATGTAATGCAATTTCATGAATTATGCAAATAAAGGTTTAAACTATTCACGACAAAACCCAGAGCCCCGCAAAGAGCTCCAAACTGAACACATCAATCACAGAAGTCACAGGAGACATTGTTGCATTCCTGCCTGCTGATGGCTCTGCTTAAACATTTACATTTCAGACACTGAAAAGACAAAAAAAAAAAAAAAAAGACCCGAGGAAGAAAACGCTCACTTGTTCTGCAGGACAACTAAGAATTTACTCCCAACCTGTAACAACTTCATACAGACGTTTCAGAGCCAAATGCTGAGAAAGAGTTCGAAATTAAAATTCGATAATATTTTATTCCAATCCTTAAGGCTGTGAAAGCTGCCCCTTAGTCAGCAGCAGCAAGAAGCTTACCTGCTTGGCTGTTCTCAGACTGAGCTATAAGTGCTGCCATTGCTGAACTGGGATTCAGCCTATTGCCGTACATGTGGGATGGAGGCAGACTGAGAGAAGATCCAGGTAGGGTGTTTGCCTGCAAGAAACCAATTACAACTTGAATCTTTTCTTTTTAAATAAAGGGTGAGAAATGCTACATGTGTTTTAAAGAAGCCTTCCTAATGCACAATTAATCCCTTTTTAAGTTGAGTGGGTTTTTCAAAACTGAATGTATTTGAAAGAAAAAAAATCACTATTTTCCAGTTGCAAATATAAAAACAGAATTGCATTACTTTGAAAATATATCAGGTTTTAAAGTGTCTTTTACTCGTTGTTGGCGAGATCTGTTAAAGAAAGAAAAAAAAAATCAACCTTCTAATAAAAAACATACTGCAGTAAACATTAAAAATACCTAAATTGCATTTGAAAACCACCAGTGTAGCAGGATGGGTAGACTTGCTTGCAATCCTGAAGTATTTGTTCAATGTTAGGCCTTAGTGTAGCATGGCGACCATGTGGTTATCCTACTAATTATTTAATCTTATTAAACCATTTACAAAATAAGGGCAGGTAGACAACAGATGTCTCACAAATGCTTGGGTTCCTTACATCACAAGCCGGCTGTGGAGGTCAAAAGGTCCAACTTTCAGCTCTACAGTTTAACTACACAGAGCCATATTTCCTTTGCTCGACTCCATCATTAGTAAAACCTGCACACTATTTTGTTACTTCCTATTTTGATAGACTTGGAAGCCTGGTGTTTTTTTGTTTTGTTTTGTTTTTATTTTAAAGAACACAAACAGCCATTACAAGTATGTTTTCTATACAATAGGGGGCTCACCGAATCACAGCTTTGCCCTGACCCCATATAAGGAACTGTATTTTTGGCAGTTGGCCAGCTCTACTTATTGAAGAGCTCCCAAAGTTTGTGTTCATTCATGTTGCTAACCACAATTCTGAAGGTCTCTGCTGGGACTTGTGCCAAACAAGCGAAAATGAACCCTTAAACAGATGAAGCTAAGGAGGCTGGCCAAAATCTTGCATAATCCAACGCAATAAAAATACCTTCTTCCTTGGCTGCTTATGCTTTTTCCCTTTCGAAGAAAAGATTTGTGTCAAATGCTGAGTTGCAGAGACAGGCAATCAAAGGAAAAAAGGCATGGCTGCTTATTAAAAAGGCATTTGCCTATGTGATAAAAAATTTGTTTCAGAACAAAGAAAAGATGGGGGGGGGAATGTTTCAAAGATACACAACCTGTGTGATCACTGGTTTTAAAATGAATCTTTTAAGAAAAAGTAAACAACCTTTACAAAGGAAACTTTAAAAAAAAAAAAGAGAGAGAAGGTGAACAGTAAGGAACTCAATTTGTGGGACATTTTGACATGTATAACTGCACACCAGAGACAGGGGAAACATACTGGTTATTACAACAAAATATTACAGAGTATAAACTATGTCTCTGGAAAGAATCACACACTACCATTAAGTTTTGGCTTTCAGCCAACATATTAAACTTGATGAATGGACTTTTATGAATTCTCACAACTGTTTTCAATGATGCTTTATTTACTATGTACTGGTGAGAAATTGTGCCTGATACTTACATTCTTCTACTGTCACAAAGTCAGAAAAAAACACATGTAATTACTTAGAATGATCAGGTATTTTTCGCTTTTTAGTTTAAAGGTATGTGCAAGATTGCTAGACATAGAACCACGGTTTCACTTCAATTGTGTCTGTTAATTCCTTTTGTTAAAAAAAAAAATATATATTAGAATCTATTTTAAACTAATCTGAATTAGTTGTAAGCCTTTAAAATATTGCAGGCATTTCCACCTCGCCATGTGTAACAGCTTCCAGAAATACAGTACATGTTAGTATTGCACCATTGATGAAGGCAGAAAGAATGCACAGCTCTTATTTTCCTTAATAAACACCTATAGTACGATTTCAGCTCTACTGTTATAATTCACTAGCAACCTTTAGCTGTTTTCCTCTCAAAACCAAAACAACCTTCAGAAATAATGTATTTTTTGTGAAATCCTTTCAGCAAAGAAACCTTACAGAACGGATTAATACACAATGCAACTATTTACTTGCTTCCAGATCATCTGAGAGACATGATTAGCAAAGAAATATATATATTTAAATAAATTGGTTGAGGTTATTAATTCCACCAGTTTAGTTTGTGGGGATTTTGGAGTGGTTTTTTTAGCTACAAACACCAGGTCTTATTTCTGTTCAGTTTTAGAATACTCCAGTATTTCTCTTAATTCTAGTAAGTGTAGGCTCACTTTTCACACAAAAGCTGTTATACTTATTCTTGGTCTCTGTAAGTCACTGCAAGGCTGCTTAAAACCGTGCAACAGCAAGTATATATTAATTTATGATGGCAGAGCAGGTATAATCAACACGGAGAATACATATTTATTTGAATGAAACATGCTGCAATAGCTTTACGAACTTTCTGAAAGTATCTTGAAAGGAGTTGCTGAAGTCTGTTGATTAACCATCACACCACAAAACAAAAGACATCAAAGGAATTAAACAATGTTTGCTAAGTGGGTTGATGTAACAGATCAAAAGACTTAGCATGATTTAAACAATACCTAAGAACTTGAGTTTTTTCACAAGTGGTGGTTCACCCTAAACCTAAACTCTATTGATACTTTAAAATAATAGTAAAGGTGTCCTGCAATCAGTTGGAACTACACAAGTTCTAGTGCCACCATGTAGCCTATGCAACTCAAAAGGTCACAAATTGTTCAAGTAAGCTAAATAAGAAACTTTTTAAATACTTGCTATTTTTAAATGGCAATGTAAAATGACAACAGAAACCGTTTGTGAAGCTTTATTATGTATCTGACGACTTTATCTGACAGGAAAGTAGAGGAGGTGGAGGAGTGCTACATTATTTAAAGGTGAAATAGGAGCTTCATGTTTCACTCAGAGTCGAAACAAGCTGTAGCAAGCATTTATTAAAAATGCACAATCATCCTGTCAATACACATTAAGGTCACAAGATTGAAACGTGTTCTAAAATGCAGAACTTTTAAAGCTGTAGTATCCTTTCCATTTCAATTGATTCTATTTAAAGAATCAACACAATACATGACCAAAAAGTAGAAACTAATAAAATAAAGAGGCTGCTAAGTATTTCTTTTGAAAAGGCAGCAAATTTTCCTGAAAAGATTTTGGCAGAGGGATTTAAGCCTATCTAGAGGTATATAACACACTGCTTTCATTTGTGGCATGTTAAATAAATCAGTAAAGCAACAAGCAGCAGAGCAGCACTGAAGGAAGACGCACTATAATTCACTGAATGTCTGAATGCAATAAGAACAAATGATTGATATTTGATTGATGCTTAAAGGCATTTCCTCCACTGCAAGAAAGTGCAAGTATATTCTTCTAATTAAAGAATGAAATTTACAACTTAACTAAGTATCTTCTGAAGTACTGAAAACTCTTCGATTTTTGTTTGCATCACTCCAAAATGGTATTTTACTGTAACACTAGTTGACAACTATTTGCTTAAATAATTAGATATTTACTTATATTTCCAGGGAAAAGTTTCTTAATTTTAAAAGTTTTAAGTTCTTGAAGCAAAAAAAAAAAAAAAAAAGCAAAAAAACATGAGGACATGAGGCAACACTTAGCTCTGTGCAATTAGATTAAGTCTCCAAAATTTGAGAACCTATGAGCACACCCATTCCCCTGTTCCTTTCAAGTTTTGTGCTATAAAATATTTTCTGATAACAGGCCTCATTTCTGTCTCAGCTCCACATCAGTAAGGTTTTAATACTCAGCGTGTGATGAGAGATGAAACCAAGTGTGAACAACTTTTGGGTCCCATGAGTAGGCTGACTGTTGAAGCTGTCAGGTTCAATTGCATCATTCCCCATTATTCAATGCCCCAAACTGCTCCCTAATTGTTAGGGGCTTAACATATTCAAAACCATTGTTTAGGCTAATGCTGAAATGCCTACAGTCGAGTTTCCATAAAGAAAGGGGAGGGATTTAATTGTAGTTAAACCATTACTGAACTCTCTTCCTTTCATGATAGGACAACAAGGATGGCCCGAACAACCAATTCCAAGGCGGCTTCTTAATCAGTTTATGTCCAACCAACTTTCCCTCTTCCTCTCTGCTTTAAAAATAGGCACTGCTCTATTGTAGCTTTATGTTGTATTATGATGATGCTTTACAATTAGTGATAGATCACCAAATTACCTATTTTAATAAAACTACCCCTTGTTCCTATTAACACCAATAAAAAGAAATCAAGAGCACTAGATATCACCAACAACTACTTCTCACAGCCTGCGACAACTGGAAACAGTTTAAAAAAATAGCTGCAGGTGAAGTTTAAAGCTAAATTTTTCTGTGAGCTATTCTGCTGCACTTCTGAGATGTTATTGATGTCATCCATGCAACTGTCTAGCTTTATGAAACAGGAAATTCAAGTACTAGACCAAATATTAACATCAGCTTACTTTATTCAGAAGTTAAGCTGATGTATTTTGGTCAATGGCAAGCAACATCTGAACAATGTACCATTAAAAATAACATCAAAATTACAACTTGCATCGAAATTAGATGAGCTTAGCTATTCAAACATAACAATGCTATGTACACAGTGGTTAACAATATTTGATTATTTAAAAAACGTATATAAATTGGTTTTTTTTTCTTTAGGAGAGAAAAGAGCTGTCTGTCAAGTGACAGCAGTAAAAGCAACCTGGTCTTTTGTTTCCCAAGTGATTTTGATCTCTAGAATTCTCAAACATAGTTACACTATAGGAAGCACATAACAGTTGGTTTTCTTGGGCATTCAGTGCAATGGGAAGAATGTGCTTTTGCTTCTTTTTAATCTATCAGTAGTCCTGGTACCACCTTCATCTTCATTTGGGAGATATAGTGGAAACACTGCTACACGTCATCACTCTGAATCCCGTTAGCTGTTCATCTGGGATCACAACACACAGCCACAGAAGAGCACTCTGACTGCACTTAACTACAGGAACATAACCAAATTTGTAGGGAGCACAAGAGGAAGTTCTGCCCCATCAACAGCTTTTCATGTATCACTTGCTGCAACACAAGTCTTGAATATTTTCACTACCAATATGGAATTTGCTTAGAAATATTACTTAAACCTTGTTTCCAGTCAAAATAATTCAAAATTCCTTCTTCTTTTCCTATAGGCCAAGAACTACAGATGGAACTGAAAATCCTTAATAAAATACTGTTTTCACATTTCTTCTGAAAATGATCACATAAGTTTTCAAAACAACTAGCACAATACAAAATTATATTACAATGCAGCATGACCAACACCGTTCACGTATTTGAACTAAACTGATCCTTTCATTTCATAGAATCATAGAATGGTTTTAAATTTTCGTTTTGGTTTTCCTTGTTGGAAGTTGAACACAACTAGTTTTCAAGCAAACTATATAAACTTCTTGACTAAACCAGCCTACAACACTATTGATGACTGAAAGCAGACTGAGTACTCCCTACAACTAACCTTACTTGCTACCGTAAATACATCACTAATGTGCAACAGCCCCAAATATATACTGTAGGATTTTACTTGTTTATTCTACAAAAGCAATAGTGGGACTGAAAAAGATCACACATCCCATACTGCCACCATGATCATCCATGAGCTTGGAAGTCCTTGAAGTATGGGACTTTTATCAAACTGACAATCAAGGTGCAATTTTATAATAAACCTTTTCAGTAACTGGTTGAAATAAAAGAATTAACTGAAAAGTTTCATTAGGAGACTGGGAAAGTTAAAATTAAATCATAAAAATGCTTTGTGATATCTTAGAAGGAAAAAACAGCAACTTTTTCAATCAAAAAGGGCATTATTTACAGATGTACAAGCCATTGTAATTCATACCTGTCAGGAAAACAGTATAGATGACAGTAAAACCATCCCATGGACACATTATTCACATCATTAGTACTTCTTATGTTACCAACAAAAACTAATACTTCGAACTTCTAGCTGTAATGAAGACTCTTGCTTATGAACAAGCAAATAATCAAATACTGTCTCTAAGAATCAATTGTTTTGATTAAATGTACAAATATATCCTTCAATTAAATGAAACCATCTAACCTTCAAACTGTAGCACTCAAATATTTTCTAAGAAGGGCATGAATGAATGTAACTGGGAAACACAGTGGGATTTGAAAGGCAAAATGAAAAATTAATGGCACACCTACAGAAACTAATTTCTATCTCTGACCAGCGTACAAGGGCACATCAAGTCATTAAAAACCACATGGGTAGAAGGTCTATCATCTAATCACATGAAAAAGCTCTCTCAACTCTACTATCAGTTTACTCTTCCATGTTAACTAAGCTGGACAGTACATAAAATTTTAACCAATTAAAATCTATTTATTCCTAAACCACACAAAAAAAAGAGATTTATATAAAAATTTACTAGGCACTGCCTCATTAAGAGCTGGTTTTTTGTTGCTTTTTTTTTGTTTGTTTGTTCATTTGGTTGTATTTTTAAAGAACAAGGCTTTACAGAGATAAGTCCTCGGGATTCCATCACCTCTCCCACAAATCTAACTGAAAACAGACACATATAATTTTGAAAAATCCCTTTTACCTCAAATTTGTTTCTCCATCCTTTCCATCTACTTCTCTCCTCATAGCACTTAACCTGTATGTGCTCTACATAGACAATGGAAGCAGTATCCTACCCAAGAGTCTGTTTTCTTTAAGAACATTAACCTATATATTGGGAATCACACCTTCCCTCTCATACTGACTAGCAGAAATAATGCCTTGATTAGGAAACATACCCAGTATACCCATATAGTACTTATTTTCTTTGTATCACAGGAAGATAGAAGCCAGACATTGATAACATGGGGAAAAAATGAATCAGAGAAAAGTAACTACTTGCAAAATCATCTTTACTTTCAAAAATCGTAACATTTACAAATCAGCCACTTACTCACAAACACTGCTGTTTCTTTAGAACCTTAAAATGTCAATAGTCTTTGCTATTTAAGTGATGAAATAAATACCTACAGTAGTAGAATTGCTGCTGTATAAAAACACTTGCAAGACTCTCATTTTATACAAGGCCTATAAGGACACTGCTTCAGGAGTGAACTCTGCAGCTTGTAACAAACCCCACATCATGTAAACCTGAAATCTTTTTCAAGTCAAACCTCAACTTTTAGTTTCATCTAAATACTTTCTATTTATTCTTTCCATTTAATACAGACTAGAAAATTTCACATTTTTCACATTCAATACTATTACTATTGTCTCAGGCAGCTAAACTGAAGAAGTGCTACACTCAGTTCAACAAAGAGGTCAATGTGCCTCAGTTGCCTGGAGACTGATGGTTGCTACAGCAGCACCAGATAAGCCAAGCTAAATAAGCTTCAGCGAGAAGGCAGAAAACATTTATTGCTAGACTGAAACATTGATGCAGTTGTCTCAGCATGCAGCACTGTGCAACATCATGCAAGTAACTGTCTTTCAGACTACCTGTATACTGCATAAGTCTACAGGAAGTCAATCTTACCGAAGCAAAAGGAAAATACAAACAGTAAAGATTTTAATTGGGTTAAATACTAGATTACTTGCAACTATGATTCCTTTGTTCTTCTAGTTGAGTCACATGTTAGAAGGAATTTTCCCCTCTGGCTGTAAATTCTTCCTCCTTGCTACTTCCCTCTACCCCCTCCCCAAAAATCCTGTTAGACAGAATGAGAAGAAAATTTGATTTTTACCCATTTTACCTAGAAGTATCAAGCAATTAAACCAGTTTTTAAGCGACAAACAAAATTTAGATGGAAAAACCTTTACTAGCATTGTTTCTTTGCATTTTTTGTTTTGCAACACTTTGAAATTTAAGTGACTGTAACATAAATATGGTTTACTGGTTTTGGAAAGCAAGTCACTATTTTGCATTGACATCTTGCACCATAATACCACAACCCTCTTGTCTACAACATACTGAGGGATGCATTAAGTACAATTTCTAAATTTACCAGCGTGGCATTTTCCTGTGGCAATGAGTCCCAAGGATGAGCAACATATTCCATTGAAATTTACTACTTTTTTTTCTGGATGTGCTGGCTTTTCCTTTTGCATCTTAAGTTATGAGATAAGGAGAACAGAGTAATTTCAGTATCCAAACAGCCTGTGGTCCAGATTAATATTTTACTTTTGACCCAGTGGGCAGGAACCTCTTTTGAGAGATGTTACCATCAAGAGGTGTTTTCATAGTGATCTAGGTTGACCTGCTTCTGCAGGGAGGTTGGACTAGATGATCTCTAAAGATCCCTTCTAACTCTATGATTCTATTCTATGATAAAATATGTTAATTGATTTTCATGTATCCATCATTTCTATGGATTAGATAATTCTAGTATCACAGAAAGGATATTATTTCTCTTTTTTCGGAAGCATGCTGCTTAAACCATGCAATATCATGATCTCCAGATGTTTTATTCTCTTTTTAATTACTACTCCTATTAAAGGCAATACAAATCTTCTTTAGGAAGACAAATGCTGAAAATACAACCAAACTGACCACAATTTTGTAAAATCTGCTACTTTTATGTTAGATCTTTAAAAAAAACCCACTAAAACAACACACCACGCACTGTATAGCAATGTATAAACTGTACTCAAAGTGAAATCACAGAACTTACAAAACATTTGCTTATCTGCAGGAAAGATCAATTAACTTTAGATTGAATCAGTGAAAGGAATAGACTGGTATGATTTGATATTATGATCACCAGAAGTAGTCTATTTTGGAGAAATTTAGTAACACATTAACATATTGTGATAAGCACTGTCTGTGTTTTACATAAATGATTGGTTCCTAAGGGATGAGAGTTTTCACACCACGAGGCACCCATTCATAACTAGCTTTGCAGGTAAGCAGTAGACTCTGCACTTCATCAGAGCTATTC
Source organism: Urocolius indicus (assembly GCA_013401255.1). Lineage (NCBI taxonomy): Eukaryota > Metazoa > Chordata > Aves > Coliiformes > Coliidae > Urocolius > Urocolius indicus. Next base: position 142,368 of record WBNH01012630.1, read on the forward strand.
TGACATTCAACATGTTGATTATTTCTATAGTGAGAAATGAACTTTAGGAATTGGCCTAAAAAAAATTATTAAAAGAATATAGGGGTCTTCCTAAGTTATGTAAATCATTTCTAATTACATGGCTAATGTAATTTACCATAATGAGGATAAGTTCTTTTGCATTGCAAGAAAGAATTATTGCTTAAATAAGTTTGTTTCAAAGTCTATAGTTTTAAGTTCAATGGTGTTTGTAACAGTATTATTCCAAATTCTTAGCTTCAGCCATTACACGTGGTTGTGACGTGTAACTTAGTGAAGAAAGCTCGCATCTAACAATCTAGTGCATAGTACTCTAAGTCTGAAATTGGCACATCTGTCACATCCCTGTGTCCTAGAATTGAGGGCAATTTGTCATTATTTTGTGTATTCATTCTGCTCCCCAAAGAAAAGTTCTTTAAACCCTGACAGCTAACATACTTGCCATTTTCCAAAGTACCCACAGAGAGGATGGCCCAGAAACTTCCCTTAAACTCACTTACTCTTTCTCCTACCCAGCTCTAGCAATCTGCAGATGCTTAACCTGAAACTTTCCTCCCTTCCTCTTGTTTCCTTTGACGTGAATAGGCAATTTTCTTGGGGAGTGGGGGAGGGGTAGGAAACAGGGTATATTTCTCTGAGCAAGACTGGAAAGCAGAAGTGCATGTAAGGTATCTTCCTTGGCCACACTCAAATTGAGACCATGACATCCATAATATGAAGCTACAACTGCAAACTCAGCAGCAATATCAGCCAGTGTGCGTTTTACTGTCCTGTGATGTCCAAATTCCCTTTCTGAAGACTTGCAAAAAAAACTTCTCAACGTGAATCTTCAACAAAGACTACTTGATGAAGATACTTGAAGATATTACTCCTATTAATTCAACCTCTGTTTTGGAAAGTCTAAGTAGGATTGCCCACCAAACTGCTCTTAACTTCTCTGTTGACAGGGACAAGAACTGAGTTCTTTTTTCCTGTATTTTTACTTATTTTCACCAAAATGACAGGCCAACTGAAACTATTGCAAGAAAAAACCTCACTAAAATAGGAAGCCAAAAACAGTGTAAACTAGTGAGGCGGAGAAAGGACTAGAGAGATCCAAAAATTAGTGACCAGACTCATTATGAAAGTAAGAAAATAAAAACCACAGGACAAGAAGCATCTGGAACATCAGTCATCCTACATTCAGAATTTGAAAACATCTCAGGATTCCTGAGCTTTCAACATTTATTTATTCTTAACAAATAAAATATATTGGAAAAAAATAAGCCTTATCTCCCTCCAAAAGCTGGATCAGACAAAGGATAACCACCACTAGATGAATGCCAAAGAAAACTCTGCTGGTTTTCTACTGCTTTAAAGAGGAGTACAGCCAAAGAAATTTCAGAAGGGAATAGTGTAAGTAATTAAGGCAAAATTTATTTACTTAAAATTGCAACTGAGTAGGAGAGCCTACCTTCCCAATCATCACACCTCCACCGTGAAGGCAAATTCTTCATTGAACTAAGTTTCCGTGCACCTATCATGCCATTACAAATAAATTCCAGACTAAAAAGAGTAACAAAGAGCAACTATTAAGTCATCCTATTTCTGTGCAAGCTGTAAGGACTGTTTGAGGTACTTCATGTCCTTTTTCTTCCCTTTATTAGCTGCTTCTGTGGCAAAGGAAACACAGTGCATAAAGTAAGAGATGGAAATGTGGGCAGAAAAGAAAACAGAACCTGCAGAGGAAGCAAAACCACTTTAAAAAGGAAGAAGAATCTACTGTTAAAAAATCCTTTTTCTCTTTGCCTGAAGAAACTGAAAACAAGCTTTTGGACTGTATCTGTAAACCAGGTTAGTGGTTGCCTCAAATCGCCTCACAGATGTGCTTATTGCAGTCACTGAGAGCACAAATACCATCACACGGGACAAAAAAGAAGAGTAATTTACAAAGTCACAATTTGATCATATTCAATTTCCAGAATAAGAATAAATCCTGAAAGTTTCTGAGTGAACTGAGATTACTATAATGTAAACATCATACATTACCCAACAGTACAATACCAGCACCAAAGAGTCAATGAACTACAAATGTTTAAAATAAAAGGCTGTACATCTTGAAGAAACTACTACATGCCATTTCCATTCCCACTAAAAACATTATTAAAACAATACAAGGTACTTAAATGCATTTTTTTTTCCTTAAAAGGAATACAGTCTGAGAGATGGCTTTAATAATCAATGACTGGAAGAAAAAACAGTCAAAAGCCTTTACTTCAATTTATTCAATCTGATCTTATATTTGGAATGTAGAGATTCCAGAAATAAATTTCCACAGAGCACTAGTAGGGTAATTTCACTCATTTAAGGCATCCAAAAGTATAGACAGCTCAACCATTTCAATCTTGACCTCAACCAAAGTAGCAAACAATTCATAATAAAATACTAGATATATCAAGCGATCTTTTTAAAATAACTTTTTAATCTAGCAACCACCATTTCCTGATGAGCAGAAAACAAATCCTGCTGTACAATATAAAAAGATACTGAGGCACTTAGGTTACGACTTCTTTTATGAACCAAGAATAACTTATCAGAAAGAGCAATACAGCCAACTGTTAGAGCTGACAACCATTTTTGCTACAATTATGAAGCACAAAGAAATCTTTGAGATAAAAACTGACCATAGGATCTCAGAGTATTGCAGCTTGTGACTTGGCTTAGCAGGGAAAAATTAAGATAATATTCAAAATCCAAATGCAAGAAAGTGATTTTTCTCAACAACAGAGCACACAATGTTTATGGAAAAGTTACAAGACACACTTCTAAGAGAAAAGACAGTAGTTTTGGATATAATAATTTGCTGTTACATGCAAAGCAGGCCCTATCAACACACACATCAAGAGGATCCATTCACAGAAAACCATGAGCAAGTATTTGTGTGGCCTGTACTTTCTCTCTTGTATCCTATTTCTCCTGCATTCTTGCAATTGTTTAATGCATTGTTATGCTAATAAAAGCATCACTGAATTAATCAGTATCATCTATCTGAGGCTATGCCCAAGACACAACAAATAAGAGGAATGAGACACCAAAAAAAAGTCCTTTCCAGCACGTGGAATTTTTAGTAGACCACCGATTCCCACCTGGTGAGGAACACCAGCACTTAATTCAGTTATGGCACAGTATGGAACACAAGCTAATACTCTCTTCTGGATTTATTAGATTGAAATAAAAATTATGCATGGCATGAGAGAGGAGCAAATGAGACACAAAATAAAAGATTATTGCAACAAAGCCCATACTGTGTTTTTGTCTTAACAAACATACACCACAGTATGGGAACCATCATACTAGACAATAGAATTAAAGACTCAAAATCCAGATTTTTCAATTTGGGTTTTTTTTTAAATACTTTAAAATCAGTGTTGTTTAGTCACTGAAAGAAAAAGCTGCATTTTGGAGTTATAAGCACTGCAGTTTTATATGGGCATTTCAGTTACTGAAAAATAACACAATAATAATAATAATACAGTAGTATTACCTAATTTTCTCACTTTAGGACACTTGCTTTTAATTACTTGTAAGTTTTCTTAATACTATGAACAAGATTTTCTGTATTAGACATCTACCATAATCTCCTAATCAAGTTCAGACAATGTTGAGACTAATTCTACAAAAATACAGTGTTTTCAAAACATGCTCTTTAGAATTTTTAAGAGTCTTGCTTTCTAAAAAACTCCAACAGCACTTGATAAATTTCTGTTGTCTCCAAAATCATACTTACAAATACCCAACAGAGATCTAAGAAAACAAGAGGGACATTGAGGTGCTGGAGCGTGTCCAGAGACAGGAAACAAAGCTGGTGAAGGGTCTAGAGAATAAGTGTGATGAGAAGCAGCTGAGAGAGCTGGGGATGTTCAGCCTGGAGAAGAGGAGGCTGAGTAGAAACATAATCACTCTCCACAGCTACCTGAAGGTGAGTTGCAGTGAGGTGGAGGTCAATCTCTCTTCTCTAGTAACAAACGATAGGACACCAGGAAATGGATTTAAGTTGCACTAGGGGAGGTTGAGATTGGACATTAGGAAGAATGTTTTCACTGAGAGGGTTGTTAAGCATTGGAACGGGCTGCTCAAGGAGGTGGTGGAGTCATCATCCCTAAAAAGATGTGTAGATGAGGTACAGGGATATGGTTTGGTTTAGTGACGGGTTTGGCAGTATTAGGTTAGTGGCTGGACTCGATCTGAAAGGCCTTTTCCAACTGTAACTATTGTTATGATTTGAAAATTTAACAGCTGAAATCTTAGAAGACGGCATATTAGAAGCACATTTTTGAGGCTATTTCAATTTTGAATACTATTTCAGTTGTACATCTGCCATCTTGATCAAACAGCTGAGCAACCAAGGTTTGGTCCTACTTGCTCTCTTAACTAATAGTTTATATAAAATGTTTTTTTAACTATTACTTTTTATCTGCTATTAAGGCACAAGCTTATTAATTTATAACTATTGCATGTACACCAAGAACCTTGGTTGATTTTCTTTTAATTGGAATTGTACACAAAAAATATATTAGCACACTGTTATTTGAAGACTTGCCTGATCAAGGGGTGAGTAAACACTGTGAATACATCCACAAGAGTTCAGTAAACAGATATAGCACTTTGATGAATCTTTGAAGAACCGAGTAGGTAAACCCTAACCCTTGAAGTATAATCAGTCATTTATGGCAATTACATGAAAAAAATGTTTCTCTTGAATTGAAGATCAACTGCAGGGTAAAATAGGTTCTCCTGACTGCGTCTCTTCAAAGAATAGTAAGAACCTCATGCACTGACACTGAAGGAGAGTCCAGGAAACACTTTCAGCCGGGGGACCTGTGTGTTATTTTCAAGCCTTGACAGCTGGGAAAAGCATCTAATCTGCCAGTGCAATGAGGCAAGCAGCACCAATCCTAAACCTCAACCAGAACATGAAAGCACTTATTATTTTAAAACTCACAACAGACATAAATCTTTTTTTTTTTCCCCTGTACTAGAAAGTACTCTTGTAAACTCATTTTCTCCATGAATAAGGACAAATTGTGTCCATAGACCTTAAAACCAACTGACCACCTCTTGCCACTACAGCTTCTTTGTAGGAAGTTCACCTCAAAACTGATAAATCAGCAAAGTTCCATTACCTACCTGTTGGATGTTACTGGATGCCACACAAAAAGGAAAACTGTCAGTCTAACTGTAAATTATGAAGACAGGCAGTACAGAAGGGAAAAAAGATTGGGACAATAAACGTAGGTATCTTGTTTGTAAATCATAACTTAGAGACATGACACGCTACACAGACACATCATGCTACACAGCTTATCTGAGGGATGACATTTGGTTGAAATATTGATGCCTGTATAATAGCTCAGATGATGGAAGGACCAAGTTAAATGTTATGCATTGACACCATTGAGACAAAAAAAAAAACCCAAAAGACTAAGCCTTTATGAATTTCCAACTGGCAGACTCTAGTTACCAAAGTGTATTCCAGGAATCACTGAAGCAGTAGACAACATTGTTAATGCTCCATGCAAACACAGCAATTCCTTTTTAAGGCTGTCAACCAAAACTTTTCAGCATTTGCCCCGCCCTTTATATTTCAGAATCAAAATACTCTTTAAATGGTAGAACAAGATCCTGACAAGTAAACGTACAATCACTTGAAAACACGTTAGGTACTGAGCACATGACTCCTCTGGGGTAGTAAAAAAAACCAAAAAAAACCCAGGAACCAACTCAACTCATCTTCCAAAAGCCAAAGCCAAAGGAAGTACAAGAATTTTGAGCACTTAACCTATGGAGGGCTCTCCAGTTCAGCTAAACACTAAGACGAAGCGCATCTCCTAGGGTATACTACTTTCTTGTGACAACATGAGGAAAAAACTACTAAATATTTCTGTTCTGACTTGCTAAAAATGGGTTTTGTCTTTTGAATTTGTTTATTCTCTGACAGTTTAATAGAAGTGATGGTGAACAATTCTTGTTTCTTCAACTTGCCCACGTAATTTGTGATTTTACAGACCTTTGACTTACCCCATCTCAGTGCCTTTTTTCAGGCCAAGAGTCCCATACTATTTACTTATTCCTTATAAAGATGCTACTTGTCATCATTGTTCACTACCATGGTTCTTCTTGTCCCTCTTTTGCTAGCTACTGTATCTATCTTGAATAGAATCTGCCCTTTACCATTGATTTTATTTGCCCTCTGTCAACAAAGGCTGGTGAGGTCTTTTAGCAGTTTGTGACGGCTGATCTTCATAGCTAGTACGGGGCTTTGTTTTGGATTTGTGCTGGAAAGTGTTGAACAAGGGGTTGCTTTAGTTACTGCTGAGCAGCACTTGCACACCATCAAGGCCTTTTCTGCTTCTCACTTCACCTCATCAGCAAGTGGGCTGGAGGGGCACAAGAAGCATGGCCAGGACAGCTAACCCAAAGTCATTAAAAGGCTATTCTATGCCACAGAATGTCACACCCAGTATATAAAGTGGGGGAAGCTGGCAGGGAGGAGTGGATTACTGCTCAGGTGTCAGTAAGCGTAGAGTGAGCAACTGCACTGAGTATCACCTGGGGGTTTTTTTTGTAGTTTGAGGCTTTTTCCCCCTTGGGTTTTATTTCTCTATTCCTTTCCATCACTATAGTTATATATTATTTTGTTTCATTTTAGTTGTTAAACTCTTAACCCACAAGCTTCACCCTTTCTTTCCCCTCACCTCTCCTTCCCTTGGAGGAGGCACAGAGCGAGTAGCTGCATGGTGCTTAGTCACTGGCTCAGCTTAATTATGACAGGATTTTTTTTTTAACTACAGTTGGTGTGACTTCCCTTCACAAAAGGTATATTGTCTCTGCCAAAGCATCATATTTTTAATTACTTTCTTCAAAATAAAGTCTATCAATTTGTGCAGCAGAGATGTCACTCAATTTTGAGTGAAACTGGCTAACAGATTCCAAAGTTACAAGGCAGAAATCACATAGACATAATGGTATAACACAAGCCTTAGTTCTTTAGGAAACCAGCCCAGAAGAATTATGTAAAAATGTTAATTGTCACCTATAACAACGAAGTATTATTTGATATTTAAATGTATGTTGTGTTGGTCTCCACATAGTATTTCTGCTATACATGTACTATACACACACATAATTATGTATGCATTAAGCTTGATTTTAGTTCTTCAAGTTTATATTCACCATCTTAAATCAGTGTAGACTCTATAAATGAAAGCTGATTGCTTATACCTAAGCACAAAAAAGGCATATTTGAAACATTCATTGTTAAACAGATTCTCAAACAAAAAATATGAGAAACACAAAGTGTAAAAACACCATGTCCAGTACAGTTTTCCTTCACATTTATCACATGAAGCGGTGGCTCTCCACAGCTACAACTTCGTACTCTATTGCCTTGATACATATAATCTTGCCCAGATTAAATTCATACAAAATACTACCAACAAAGATACTTTTCCTGGTTCATTACTTTGCATATGTCACCCTTCTGCACGCCTCCAGTGCCTCCCTTATCCTTTCACCATCAAACATAAACTACATATCTTTATTTGTATGACTTTTCAAATACAAAGCTATAGCACAGATGTCAACTTGCATTTGCTATCAAGATGTCAGTCTTGATCATGTCTTTGCCAAGGCTAGCCTTAGCTGTCCACTTGGCCAATCTCCCAATAAACCCTTCTGTTGTTTAGCTGATACCAGCATTTTGCATGAAGCATGCAAAATCTTGCACGTTTTCTTCTTTTTAAATCTCTTCTTAAAACATTGTTCTGATAACACGTTGGTTAGAGCATCAATGAACTCTGATCAGCATTTATGCTGTTAGTCATAATACAGTCACTATTATTACTACACACTTCCACAGACCATTTTTTTAAATCTATGACCTCTACAAAAGATGGGACTATGTAATATGATGGGGAACTTCTAGCCATTACAACACATTCACAACAAATACAATCTTTATTAACTTATTTTGCAAACTACTGTTTCTTTTAACATTGAAAATAAGCAGGTCAAGAACATGGTTTGCTATCTTAAACTCTTGTGATAGTTTACCTGAGTTGCAGCAACAACAGTAGTTATAGAAGGCGCAGTTGAAGGTGATAGAGCTCCCACTTGCTGCAAGTGGCCTGAAGCCTGCTGAGGTAAATGAGAACTGGAAACGGGAGTGCTAGATCCTGAGCCAGATACTGCATTTGGAAATGATACTGCTACATCATTGTTGCTAAAAATACCTGAAAAAAATTACAAGAAAAATGATTACATGCATCTCTCTCTCTCCCCCTCCGTTTTCTAGTAACCATGTAAATATGCAGTAGAAATTAATCAAAACAAACAAGATCACTTAATACATAATGCAGAAAGCTCCTCTGTAGAAATTCTAACCATGCTGATTGATAAAAGCGCTCTCAGCGTTTGACATTCTACAGATCAGGGAACACAGATTGATTCAGATCTAAGCTTTTGTAAAACATATGTGATAAATCAAATATTTATGTGCATTACAAACTGCTGAAATATTAACAGTAGCAGAACTTTTGGCTAAAATGCCTGCCTTCAACTAAGTCTGCTGTAAGAGTTTGTTCATTCAATGAATTACTGTAAAAATTAATAATGAAGTATTGAGCTAGAGAACTGACATCACAATAAACAGGGAAAGATACTTTTTGAAGTTAAATGTTTCTAAATAACATACATTTATCTAAAACTGCAATTTTAGTAACTACGAATTGCTTATGTATTTTCAGAAAAATATTGACAGCAAGTCTGAGGACAAAGTACTCAAGATTTGCTGGTAGAACTGGTGGTATTTAATTTATCCACAAACTAATGACTCCATCCGTGATCTACAAACACTTGACTAACATTTCTGCTACAACAGCCAACAAGTAAATGACTAAACATTAACATTAGTCAGACTTGTACGTTAGCAATTTAAATAGGAAGAGTTCATACCCCTCTGTGAAGCCGTTACTTCCGTTCATCTACATGCAGGGTAAAGTTCGTTATATAGGTTGGGAAAAAACCCTACTGACCAGAAGCCCAGGACAAGAAGTAGTACCTGTCTATGAAACTGTTAGGCTCCACGTGCATTAGATAAGTGAGCTGTCAGCTGGCCAAGGAATATCAAGCATGGTAGCACTGAACTGCAGTTAGAGGAAGAGTGCCACAGGGAGTAAACAGAAGTAGAATGAACATGGTTAGATCAAAAAAAACAACAGAATTGAAATGCCAGTTAGAAGGCAAAGGGTGGAGCTTGTTTGTCACTCATACAAATAATGACTTGAAGAAGGCAGTGACAATAAGAAGATACGCCATGTTAAACCATCACTCGCCACCCAGCAATCCCTCTGAGCACAGGCAGTCAAGGGAGACTAACATCAACCAAACCCAGACATAATACGCAAATGCTGATGCATCTTAAATTCCCTGTCTCTAGTAACTGTCAAGAAAAAAGGAAGAGAAAACCAGCCAGACTCAGCAGAGAAAGAAGATAGGAAAAAACAGCCGAAGACACATTCTGACAACACTTCTTTTTCTGCCTAACTAAAGTTAGTGACTTCTTGTCATCTTCTCCCCAATCTCTTCATCATAGTGCAATTCCATACCTGCTCTGCTTTTGTACTGACCTTAGTATCTTTTTCCAGTCAGCTCACCTTCCTGGATCATTTTGCCCTCCTCCTTTTTTTTCTGGTCACCGTCCCAAAAATCTACAGTTATGGCATTGCTAGCAGTTCAGATCTTTAAAGTGTTCACTTTTTTATGACTCTGCCCCAATTATTTCCTGCCTCATCTAACTCAAAAGAAAATCCTATAGATCCTGCTCTGGGTTTGCCCCAATATGAACATGATTAATAAATACTCTTGGCTACAGAGTCTACTCTTAAATGTGATATAATTACAACCACAAAAACTGAAAAGTAGCCCTCAAAAGAGTTTGTTTTAAATCTGCTTTCAGTCAAAGATTTCAAATTAATAGAAAGTATGAGACTTGGTATTTTTAATGCATTCTAACAATGAAATGCATCAAAATTCTTGAAAAATCAGAGGTTCTCATGCAATTATCTGGTTCCAAGAATCACAGTGTGAAAAGAATGAAATATCACAAAACTTACAAATAAGAGCTCATCACCACAAATAATATCACTCTCATAAAACAAATGATAATGAGTGGAGAAAGCTTTTTTTATGTGTGAGATCCAAACAATAAAAATTAAAGATATTTTGCCACAAAGGTAAAAAAACCTCTAAAATTTTTAAGCTATTGTGGCTTTTTTTCTTGTTTTTTAAAAATCTTACAAGTTTAATAACATAGAACTTCTGCTGCTTCTATTTTAATAATAAGGTTTATTCTTCCTCTTTTAAATAAAATTCTGGAATACAAGTAGGCAGTTATAAAATCATGGGCCTAAAACTATTTCAAAAGAAAGAAGCAGTACACAACTTTGCCAGTGGAATGAGGTCATCTATTATTTGTTGCTAGTAGTAGTACTATCAAAAACACTCACTATTCGTTGTTCTTTCAAAATATAGGACAAATATGACCTATCTGCACACTCTGAGCTAAGTATTTCCATTCAGCAATACTTTGCTTAATACATAAGTACATGCACTTTCTGGAACTAGTCATGCAACCAAGACATTACTCCATGCAAGCATTCAAATAATAACTGTGGGCTGAATATACAAACAAATCCTTGATTCTCACACCATTTCCAAAATAGTTAAAAACTATGTGCATATCATATTAGAAAGTCAAAAAAGTACATATTTTTAACGTCTCAAATATATCGAGTTGTCCTTTTGGGAGAGATAAATCACTTTCTGGATCAGGCAGGAACAATAACAAAAGCTTTAACAAATCACTATAAACCACATTAATGATTAAAACAAACAAACCACCTTGAAGTCCTTCCCATATCACAAGAGAGCCAAATAGCTATGGCTTGTGATGAACAGTATCGTATAATTTGCCAGAGGCATAAACAGCATGGCTGAATACAGTCTTCAGCATGTTAGATGGAACAGTCTTCTTCAACTGCAGGTGGAAATGGACATGTAATACTGTTCAGGTAAGGTTTTGGCTTTGCTTAACACTGGTACCACAGCTACAGAACACAGTCTCAAGTTCTGACAGATAAAGTGCACATATAGCCTGCATTGCTGGAGTGAAAGGGTTAACAAAAAGGCAACAGGAGAAAAGCATCTCTGGACAACAAATAACTATCTGCTTAAGCACAGAAGGCTAGTACTTTAGAGTACAGAACTCTGTGCTCTTTTCACTAACAATCAATGATGAAATACATAACCAAGGAAATAAAGGAACCAGATAGCCTCAAGTCAGAACTAACTGCACAGCAACATACACCAAATGGCACACAGAACAATTTTAGTGATTTTATTCAAAAATCTAAAAAAATAAGCAGTTCCATGAGTATAAGAATTAATGGATTCAGTTCTGACTTTCAACAGCATTGCATCTCAGAGGTCACATCAAGACACTAAGCTTTCCCAACACAATTTCTGTATCTAGCTACAAAATCCTTCTTACTCTCTAGTATTACAGCTCCCTACATTACTCAGCTCCCTTCCTTTCCTTCCTATGCTGGTGACTGCCTAGTTCAGCAACAGACATAATCAAGCAGTGATCGCTCTTGTAGTCATACACTGTCCATCCCTATTACAGGAACTTACATATTTTATACACCTTTACCAAGCTTGCTCAAAATCGGACAATAGGCTCAAAGCTTACTGAGGGCCACAGTCAAGAGACAGAATATCCAGACTGCTTCTTTAGGAAGATGGGAAAATGTTATCCCTTTCATAAAGCTGTATTTTCTTTTTGAAGTCAGTAACTTGAAACTCTTGCAACAACTGTGGAAAGTTCTTTGAAATATGTCACAGGCTGTTGATCCCAGCATTTTGCCAAAACTTAAGGAATAAGCAGAATGTGGTCAAACGTGGCTCTTTTTAAATGTAAACTTGCAACCCTACAAAAGCTGCACAGAACTACGGAACGTTCCTACATAGGGCAGGAGGTCAAGGACAACAACTTCAGAGGGATTCAAGAATTCACATAAATAAAAGCAAACTTTGTGTTGTAAGAACAGGAACAAAATAAAATAAAACAAAAACTGAACCTACAAACGTGTTTTCAGCACTTTCGCTTCCTGTGGTGATCTCCACAAGTCTCCCCTAAAACCTGTAATTGCTCCTTCTACACAGAGCAATATTTTTTTGTGCCTTTGAATGAAGCAGTCCATTAATTATAAACTAAAATTATAGGAATGTTAACAGTGAAAGAAATATCCTACTATTTGCGATTTTGTCATACGGACAAAAGCTAAATTGAATCTAACGCTAAACACAAGCAAATAAAAACATGTTATTGATACAGTTGTCTAAAAAGAGAAGAAAGGAAGTTGTGGTTGGAAATTCTGAGCTAGCAACAGTATTTCAATTAAATTCATTTCTGATATAATGAAACTATAGCTTGGATGCTAGAGCCAACCTGTTTCCTTCACGAAGAAATCTGAATTCTAAGAACTAAATAACCAAGCTGTTTTCCTGCTGATGATCAACAAAGTAGCACAGTTTACTTTCAGGTAGATTTCTACGAGATTCTGCAGTAACAATTCTAGAAGTGCAGAGAAATGATAAGTTACTGATTTGCAGCCTGATAACAAGCCAGCATTTTCCTCCATTTCAGGGACTGGGAGTCTTTTTATGATGGAGGCATAGCAGTCTCTGTCACAGGATGAACAGTCAATGCCCTCATTTCATAAACAGCATCCAGTGTTCTCTCCATGATGAGGTGTAAGGCAAAAAGCTCACAGACTCTAAAGTACATAAAGAATACACAACGGTGGGGGTGGAGGGGAGGAGGTAAGATACAAAACACAGGTACACGTATTTTCAGAACACTATTCTAGTTTTATATATATTCACAGAAGGCAGACTGCCATACTTACTTCTTTTCAAAAATGCTCTACAGATCAGATTTATAGTTAAAGATCAAAATATTTGACAAGAACCTTCATACAATCGAAGAACACAATTTGCCATGGCAATGTCACATATATGATGAACCAGCGATCTAAAAGGCCATATCATCACATACAAAGATCTGAAACCTGCTATCAAACTCAAAACCCAAAATCCTTAACAGCTCAGCCAGTAAAAGATGTTTAGTCAATCTCTTCTGCCCACTCCCATTCTTATGTTCATGATCCTGACTGTATAGCTATCTACAGTCATTTAGAAATGTGTTCATTAACGAGGCTGAGGACGAAGGATCAGAAATGATGTGCGTAGCTACCAACATGGTCTACTCCTCTAGTCAGATAGTCTCACCTACTACAGAGAACAACTATTTTATACGTGATCCTACACTCATTAATGACCACATCAACAGTGTTAGAGTATCACAGAATGGTCAGGCTTGGAAGGGACTTCTAGAGATCATCTAGTCCAATTCCTTGCTCGAGCAGGTCCACCTAGATCAGGTCACACAGAAACACGTCCAGGAAATTTCCAGAGAAGGAGACTCCACGCTCTCCATGGGCAGCCTGTACCAGGGGTCCCTCACCCTTACAGTAAAGTAGGTTTTGCATGTGTTTAAGCCAAATTTCTTGTGTTCTAGCTTTTCCCTCTTCAATAAACTCTAGTGACGAGGAACATATATAACTAACTAACCTGAAACAACATATATGAGGTGCTTAAACCAACTCAGTCCTCAATTAAGCCTTTAATTTCCACAGGTAGGCTTTTAAGTGTAAGATTTCAGAACTGCTTATCAGAAAAGTAACAGCTTCCTTGCACAGTGTGTGCCTGCTCCTACTTTGAGTTACTCCAAGATGGTAGAGGTCTTATACTACAATCCTCCGCTGCAGAAGAGCCTAAATCTACATTTTTCATAGCCCAGTCAAGTTGAATTTGCTCTGTCTGAACATGACACAAGGAGACAAGTGAATGGCACACTGGACTAGGAACACAGAACTGCACTGTTTTTTTCTAGACCATCAGATCCATCTACAAAAGCAACCAACAGCAGCTGCACAGGGAAAGCACAAGAAAGGGCAAACATGAAGTAACACTTCCCTCAAATCTTCTCCCAGCTTCTCAAAATCCATCACATACAGATTCTGAGTCTTGTAATTGTTAGCCTCAAATTCACATGCAACCCTGACTCAAGTAATTTCTTCCAATCCTTTCTGAACAGCTGTAACTTTTCGTAACGTCTTTCATACCACACCGAGTTACATCTCAGCTAAACACTGCGTTCTTTTGAGGTGTGGTGGAAGACAGGGACAACACAGGGACATGCCTCTTTTTATTTGTTTCCTCCAGATGTTCTTATTTCCCACAGTAGAACTTTGAGATGCATTGTAACTGTCTAAGATTCACATACATAAATAATTCAGCTTTTTGAAACAGAACACATTCAGACTTTCATGCTTATTCTAGAAGTTTTTAAGTACTCTTCTAAAATAAAAGCAAAAAGATGAAGAGCTCCACGATCATATCTGAAACAGAAATGCTCAGAACTACAGGAAAGACCCGTAGTTCAAGTGTGTGAAAGCACAGAAATATCTTTGCAAGAAGAAAAAGTTAGATAGATACAGAAGAAAAAAACTAAAATAAAGATCTTAGCTTTTATTTAGATGCTCACTTTTGTCATGGTGAGCCTAGATACGCAAGTCTAATTACTATAACGTGGTATGCTAGAACTGAAGCAGTTTTAGAGTCACTAAATGAGTATTCCCAAGTAGAAGCATGACACTTGTGACCTACGTTTCTTAATCATTTCCAGGGAGAACTTGAAGTATTTGCTTAAGATACCTGAAAACCTACCACAGTTCAAACCATTCTGACTTCAATCTATCTCAACGCTTAAATAGTGAGTCACTGGAAGCACTAGATTTCTCTTCACTCTTAACATAATATAGTCTTTTATAGGAGTTTCTATTTCAAAAGCTCTCTCTTTTGGATTCCAGTGATGTGAAGTTGGTGTCCTTGAAGGCATGCTGCAGGATGCTTGATTGAAACAGACTTTTCAAAAAGCAGGCCATTAGAGAAGCTAACGAATAACAATGACAATTCTGTTGTGATTAGACATTTCTGGTGGGGGGGAACAGCTGTTGTCTCAACTACTGTAAGACTACACATAGCTGTCACTAGCAAGAACTAAAGCTTTAAAGCAGTATTCTAGAAACTCACGGATGGGTAGTTATATCTAAGGTTGTAATATTTGACAGCTGAACAATAACACTCCATTATTCAATACTCTGAAAAAATGTGTATAAAGGAACTATTTCAGGATGACTTCGTAATTTGTCTTCCTCTTGTTCTTTTTTTTCAATTTCTATGCTGTAGCTGAGCACTACTGTCCCTGTGCTTCAATACAGACAGATGCCTTTTTACCAACACTGCAAAAGTCTGCCCTAGCTGTTCTAGATTCCAAAATTTTAACTCATTCATGCTCAGTACAGATTTGGTGTAGTTTAAGTTACCTGGTTAAAAAAAGTCTACTGTATCTACTAAATTTTGCCTGCATTGATGCAGAGTTAATGGTTACACAACTGAAAGGTTTCTTTGGAAACATGCTGTTTTCTAAATCCATTCACAGTGCTAGGACTGGCATACTGGGTGTCTGTTCTGTGCTACTTCTCACTGCAACTGGAGTTAGCATAAGACAGAACAAACAGAGACCTGAAACAGGAACAGGAATAAGAAATACAAGACAGAAGACAGATGAGTGAGAACAGAAGTAGCCACAGAAGACTACAATTAACCATTACAATTTATAGCTAGCCCTAATAGAAAGTAGTAACAGTCAGGTCATCAGTTCCTACAGTCTTTTTTTTTGAAGTATGTACTAAAATCCTCAACAGATATGTATGTCTGTAGCCTTTCCTACTTTCAAGTGGTAGGCCCATCAAAATGATGCACAAGAAATGGGACTTCAAGGTCAAGTAAAAAACATTTGACTATAAGGACCAGAGTAAGACTGAGAAGGACAAAGCACTTATTACACAATGAATACCAGTGAAAACTACATCTCTCAACTGCAATTTCTCATGTTTTTTAAGCAGCATGAAAAATACAAGAAGTTGACCACAAAACTGAGAAAAAGAGCACAGAGTACTACGTGTCTGTCATGGGTTTGTGTGCAGCCGTTCCTGGTAACGGGGAAGGAGCTGTAAGGGTGGCTCCTGTGAGAAGTTGCTCGAAATCTTTCCCTGCACTACCTCTGATCCACTTCTGGGGCTCAGCCAATTGGGTACCTCCACAATCACCTTTTAAGAAAAGAAGCCCGAAGAGGAGAGTACTTGTTCTTTCTGGGAGGTAGTGGAAGTAGTTTGATGACAGAGACAATGCAGACCCCAAGGTCAATGAGAGAAAAGAGGAGGAGGTGTGCTGGAGCAGAAAGCCCCTTGCATCCTGTGGCGAGACAGCAGCTGTTGCCTTGCAACCCATGGAGCTTAACAGTGGAACTGAGATTTGCCAGTAGCTTATGGAGGACCCTCAGCCACAGATGACTGTGCGCAGAGAAGGCCATGACTTTGTAGGAGGGCAGCACTGGAGGAGAATGTGCCTGTAGTTCTGTTGGCTGTACAGGAGACCCACACTGGATGTATCTGTGAGGAGCTGCAGCCCTTGGGAAGGACTCATGCCAGAAAAGTTCATTAAGGACTGTATCCCATGGGAGTGACCTCATGTTGGGGCAGTAGAAGGATGTATGCAGTTCCCCTCCTCTGAGAAGAAAGAAGCATCAGAGATAATCTGAGGGAGTGACCACATCCCCCATACCCTGTCTCCCTGCATCGCTGAGAGGGAAGGGAAGTAAAGGTATCAAGAAGCTGAGCCCAGGAAGAAGGGAGAGGTGAGGGAAGAATATCTTAAAAGTGTTGGTTGTATTTTTCACATCATCCTGCTCTGGTTTTGCTTTCTATTCTGTTTCTAGTTGGTAGTAGATTAAACTGTTCTTATTTTCTTCCCTAATTTGAGTATTTGAGTCTGTTCTGCCCAGAAACATAAGTGTCAAGCAAGCCTTCCTTGTCCTTGTCTCCAGTCACAAGGCCCTTGGTTATCTCTTCTCCTTTCATCTCACTGAGGCCTCTGCCATCCTACAGAAGGTGGGAGGGAGTGAGTGAACAGCTGTGTGGTGCACTGTTGTCTGGCCTTAAACCACGACAGTCTCTGCACTGTACCACTTCTGCCTTGAAGTGTCTTGACTTCTTTCCGTAAACACAGGTATCTTCATGGAAAGACACACCTTGTATGACTCTGTTTTCTAGTCCTCCTTTTCAAACAACCCCTTTCAACTGCGTTCAGGACTTAGCTAACTCCTTTACTCCTTTACACTTTGTCAGCACCAGATTCAACTCACAGGTCATAATCATCACCTTCATACCAGCATAACTAACAAATGAACCTCTCTGCTTCAAATTTTTATTTGTCTCCACTCAAACCAAAACTCTTGAGTTCTTTCTTTTTGCTACTTCCTTGCCGATGTGCAGACAAGCTTCAATTCAGTGCAATGAAAAAACAAGTTCCTGATACATGGTCTCCACCAAAACTCTTACAGACAATGACTCTTACAGTCCCCAGCATTGTCTTACTCAAAGTCTGAGTATGCTGTTGTAGTAAACCATCTTCCTATATTTAAATATTTCTCATTGTCTTTTCATCCTATACACACAGTGAAATCTTTCCTTGCTTTTCTTGTTATCAACATTTCTGTCAACCCTCATTGATTTGATTTTGCCCATACATGTGCTTCTGACAAAACAAGAGTACACCAAAAATCAAAGTAGATTAGATGATAAATCCTGTCCAATCACTGTTCTAAAACAATTACGTAGGTATATTATGCTGCCCCATAATAATGAGTCATACAAAGGATTATGATTGCTCAACAAGAAAGTGTAAAACGTTAAGTAACCACTTTCCCCTATGCCCTTCCAACTTCTATGAGGGAGTTAGGAATACATAATTAGGTTTGTTTAAGAAGCGCAACGTGGAAAGAAGTCATCACAAATAGCGTTCCATCAATTTCTGTTCTGCACTGTTGTGAACCTGTACCTCTTCAACATTAAACAGCAAAAAAGCTCTGCTTATAAAACAGCAGAAACTCACCAAGTCCAAATTCAGCACACTTTGTCAGATACCCTTCAGATGTTTTTTTTTTGTTCAGAAAAATGGTGAGCTTGCTTTCCTTCATCTCAAAGCTGGTTCAGAGCACTGTACACCTGGGAGAGTGAGAGGGAAACCCTATATCAAAAGGAAAAAAGCTAAACCTATTTTACTAAAGCAAAGCAAATCTAGAGAAATGTAAATATTTCTCAGCACATGTAGACTATGAAACACAAATTTAATGTAATATTAATTTTTATTATTGAGAGACCCATCACTACAGACATCTGTCTAACAGATGTAATTAGTGGCTCTGACAGTGTGAAAAGCAAAGTCCTATAAAACCTTAATGACTGTTAGCTTAAAATGCAAATAACTTCACCATGCAAAGTTTACACATTTAAATTCTCTCGCATATGCTCATCTCCAAGTCAATACAATTTGCAATGCATACAGCACTGCTCTTCCAACATACAGGTGCAGCAATAAGAAAATCATTCTATTTGGCTAATACCAATGGATAAAAAAATTAGAAAATTAACAGATCACCTGACACCAATTAAATATCAAATTGAGAAATAAACTTGATCACCTTCAAAGCTAGCCTTATGAGAGGGTTTTAAACTGTAAATATTCCCTCCTAAATCTTTCAGCAACTTGTGAATATAGCTATGAGTGTTTCCTAGAAATTAACAAAAGCCTTGAAAAAGTAAACCAAGTTCTAATTTTATGAGATATATTTTGTTTCCACTGACTATGAGTGAATACAAAACTAGAGGCACAAAGCCAATAATGAATAACTAAAGGCAAAGGGCAATTAGATACATTAAAGATTCAATATTGCTCTCTCTGAAATTGATAGTACTGTTACCACAAATGGGCAGCATAGGGCTGTCAGAACAAAGAATGGACAAAATAAGGCTACCTTCACATGCATTACTTGTAGTAATTTAAGTAGTCAGGCAGGTAAGTGGGAGAATGCCTGAGGTAGACATCACTATAACACACCTATGAATGGAGCACACAAGAACAACTAGAAATACTATTCACAAAATTAAAGAAAAGAATCTCAGAGCTGGAATAAAACTGTTATCATTTTACTGCACACATACAAAAAGATCATAAGAAGAGAACTGAGGAACTATTGACCTATCAGGCTCCTGCAGATAATCTACAAAGTTTTCACTCAAGTACCGAACAATTGACTCACTGCAGACCTGTATTTCACTCAATCCATAGAATATGCAGACCTTCAATCAGGCTTTTCCACAAAAGGCTACCCTTTGTGATAAATGAACCTCTGAAAAAGATTCTAATATAACTTACCATTATGTATGGTATTCATCAACTTCGAGAAAGCTTTTGAGTTAGGAAAAAAAGGGCTTCATGTTAAGATCATGTTTAACAGACGCACAAAAGGATATATGTATAGACAGGGATTTCAGTGAACAATAATGTACCTGAATACATCTTTCTTGTAACAGAGCTCTGATCATTTACAGTAGCTCAAATCATAAAATGGATTTATTTCTATCTACTATAATTTTTTTACTTGTATTTCTTTTATCAATGTTTGCTAGCTTTTAAATGTTGAGTGTTAGAGCAACATTCCAACACACGCCAATTAGTTGCATCCTACAGCTACTATTACAAAGAAAAATTCAAATACTTTCCAGTAACAGTCTTCCCAACAATACTCTAATTTTAATTGAATTGTCCACAACAAATTTATAAACTTGAAATTGAAGCTGCCTTGCTCATTTTAATCACAAGGTATCTCTTTTTTTGCTTCACTGATAGATTGAGATCAACTCAAGCAATCAAGAAGTTCATCAGAAAACAGTTGTGTCTCCTGGACTTTAGAGAGCTTAATCGAAGAGCAACTCAAATGTGCAGAGAGAAAGAACACCTAACTAGCAGTGCACCAAAGGAGATGAGATGTTCACGTTGGGTTTTTAGAAAATGACCTCATGACTACAAAATTATTATAGTTTGAATTTATGGGTTCACTTTTTCACACTACTAATGAAAAAAGCCCTCAGCTTACATGTCTGGTGTGACAAGATGATCAAATGAATGATTTTGCAAGCAAGTGTGTGGCGAACACCTGTGTCATATTTCCATGGGTGAATTTTCTACTTCCATCAGCATCTGAGGTTTGACTGTAATAACTGTTCACGTTCCAACAGGGTGATGGTCTTTTGTGCTTTATTTTTCTCTTCTTTATTCTCCCTACAACTGGCAGCTACTAAGGACTGCTGTCATAAGCCATTTTTTAACTGCCAGGCTCTTCTGAACATCAGAACACCAAAAAAAATGAATTCACAACAAAGACAATTTAAACTTTTGTCACTGATACTAGAATATCACAAAACTAATTTATAAGTCATTAAAAAATAATCCTTCTCTTTTACCTACTGCCTATACTTGACTAACTAGTCAAACTTTTAAAATCTAGAATATTTTAAAGCATTACAGACCAAGTCTGTACTGTAAAAAAATACTAAAGCTTTTTAAATTTTGTAGTAGGAAAAATAAAACTCACAATAGACACATCCCAGATGATTCTTGACAAAAGTGCATTAATCTCATGAAATGAAAATGACAATTTTACTTAACATTTTCAACAGTTTTCAGAGAACTACCAACAATGTCCAAAAATACACTTATAATCAAACCTATTGCTTTACAAGACCAAAAAAATCACTAAAAAGTACACATGGCTGGAATCATATACATTTTACTATTGGGACAAATTCTGCCTCAGGTGCAGGAGATACGTGCAACTGCTGTATTGAGAGCAGAATCATTTTACCCACACTTAACTGTACACTGAACTCTCCACAGCCTTTATTCGATTCTATCAGTTCGTTCCAGTTACGCTCAATTTTGGTGCACAACAAACAGCAGCCATTTTGAGTCACCACTGTTTCTGAGATTAAGGAAAGCCCCTTACAAATTTAAGGAACCAGTGGGTAGGGTTTGGGGGTGCCTGGAGTAGGGCAGGTGTGGAAGTTTTTAACAAGCTCAAGAGTAGATCACCTGAAACTACATCTTTAGGTTTTGATTCTTCAAAATTGTACCACACAAGAGCTACCACTAATCCAAACCATCACATGCTTTGTATTTCCAAAGTACCAGAGCTTTCAGAAAGTTTTAAAGCAGAATACTCTAGATATGTCTCAGTGAAGTATTTACTACTATAAGATACACATTTCATAGAGAAATGAAAGAGAGAAGCAGTTAAGGAGCTGACAAAACAATTCAGTAGACTTAGTCTGTAACGTGGGGTTAAAACAAGCAATTGTCTGGCAATTCAAGAACACACATAAAAACAAAGTAGGAGAAACAAACTGCAGTAAGCCCTTTCAACTGGAGCTACTAAAAGCAAGGGGGGAAAAGTCTTTTTTAACATTCACAGCATACACAATCGTTAAGAGAACAGTGCCAATTCTAGGACACATGAATTACACTTTAATAGTCTGCTACTGTGCTTAGCAGAACGAATTTTTCACAATAAGCATGTGCTACGATGGAATAAATATACGAAAAAAAGGATTCACACCTTTGACTCTTACTTTGAAAGTCTTTTTTTTGGAATCCTTAAGATTCCCAATAGGAAGTAAAAAGACTGCCATGCAATGATCAAAAAAGACAAATATAGCCTTATGAATTATCAAAAGAGAACAGAGGACAAAACAAAAAGCGTAATTATGCCACTTTAAACATTTATGCTCCACCTATATTTCAAATACTACTTGCACTTCTCAAAAAAGGATATAGTGGTACTAGAACAGGGTAGGGATATAGTACGAATGGCAATAAAATGTACTAAGATATCCACATCTAAAAAAGATGAGAGAAATGACAGAAATGTATCAATTATGAATATTGTAAAGATGCTGAATATTTCTAATGACTATTCACTGTTTTTAGAGGAGTGTCACAACATGATCAGCAACAGCTACAAACAAAGCACATCCTTTTACAATGCATAAAGATATGAAACTCACTTCCCAGGTTTCAGACATTAACAGCATAAATGGTTTGAAAAATTGTTAGACAAATCCATGGAAGAGACCCATTTCATGGAAGAGAACAATGGCTACAGATATACAACCTTGAGATGAGATGCAAGGAATCCTAGCAAGAAAATGTCCCGTTTAGCCTAATTCCTTTGAAACAAACTGTTTTAACACAGACCTCATCCAGTTACACGATGAAGGATCATCACGTGACTGATGGAGCTAATTCTAGGCTCCTCCCAAGACTCAACACAGAAGGAGAACTGTTCCCCTACCACTACTCCCTTCCACACCCAATAAATTAGTAGAAGGCAGATGAAAAAAGGTGGTTTATTCTGGAAGGAAAAAAGAACTACTGTCTGGGTTCCTCATGTTACTGCCTCTATTGGCAGCTACCTCTTTCCTGACTTTTCCTGCACTGAAGTACTCTCCTAGGCATGTAGTTTTCTTCTACAACGTACAGCCAAGCTATTGAACTCCAACATCCTAAGGTGTTAAGAAAGGTGAGGGATGGTGAAATGTAAACACATATGCTGTAAAAGATCGACTTCATTGTTTTCCTCTATTTTCTATCTCTGTTGCCTTACAAACTTGCGTCTCACGCTTGGCTGAATCCTTCCTCTCTTCATCTAATCCTTATTGCTTGCTTTAAAACCTGACAATTAGTCTTCCTTAAAATCAATGCTGCTGAGGAAAACTTTGATGCTTCCAGATCATTCATTTCATTTAGTTTCAAAGTATCTCAGTATGGATTGCATATTAAAACTTTCATTTGAGTCACTGTCCTTTTACTGTTCATTCCCTGTTTTTAAGATAATTGTTTATGCATATAAAAACTGAAGTTACATTCCAAGCTTACTACTTACTATGCCCCCAGCAGAAAAACAGCCTAGTGACTTTGGCTCTTGATGCTATTTGCTATAAGCAACCACTAAATCCTTCAGATAACGCATTAGTCCATGACAGTGATCACACTTTAACACAAAACAAACACACACACACACACACATAGAAAACAACATCACACCTGCATATGAGATTCTGAAGTGAAAGCTAACTATACTGACAGCTTATGAGCTGCTTCTGCATTTGTTTGAGAAGATGGGGAAATGGGGGGTGGGGTGGAGTTTTACAATTTACTTGGAATCTATAGTCGTTCTTACCAGGAAATCCTTCTCATGAATGTTTAAAACAAATAAGCACTGGGAAATAGATACAAAATCAAATCAAGTACAAAGGATCTGAAAGGGTCACTCATGCACAAGCCCCAGACACATGTTCATACTCTTCTGTGCTGTTTTCAGCTTCTATGGATCTCCTTCTCAAGTTTCTAGAGCTACACTGGTACGAAGACCATAAATGATCACTCTTTTGGACAAAAAACTATATTTTTTCAAAGTTACTTGGTCTAATGAGAACCCTCTTCAGAAACTTTTTAAACACAGTACATGATATTTTTTATATTTTACACAGTGAAAAGGCACTGGGATATACGGTCATTGTAGCTAAGACACATCCTTACACTTGTAGGCACACTAGATTCCACAGTTTCCATTTATTCTAAAATGTAATTTTTTTAGTTTACTTGTAAAGCTTATCCAACTGGTTCCTTCCATTTTAACTAGAGCTAGGCAGTTAGACAGTCAACAAGTACAGCATATGAAGCTGCCTGGGGACCACCTGACAAATTCTGGTGTGGGACCAAGCATCACATGCAGTACCATACCACAGCACAGGCTATCTAGAGCTTCAGAAAGCTACTGTTCTTCGTCCTATCACACCCATGAAACATATTTAAGAAAGTAAATTACTCAAAGACAGAACCCTAGGGAAATACAGACATTTGTTTAAAGAAAGCATAATAGTTTATGGATAGAATAATTCCCCTTTATCAACACGAATCTGTCCACTCTAAGTCTTAATGGATCTGTTCCCAAGAACATCTTTCAGTGAAAAGCTCAATTATTTTGAGGTAATTAGTCTTTCTTATACTACTACATGTATTAGTATTTCTATTTAAATTTTTTTGTTTTCAATCCTTTACAGGGGAATCTCAGAAATGATCAACAACAGCTCTAGACATCAGACATCTATATAAGAAATTAGTCATCCCAGTTGTAATCCTGGACAAACTTTCTGTCAGTTTAACTTCCACATCAAATAAATAAAAAAATTAAATGTAAAGTACTTTTCCTCCTGATTTTTAAAACCTGTCTGTAGTGCTATCACCTCTGACTGACAACAACAAAACCAACAAAAAATAATTTTACCATATGAATTGGACAGTTTTCAAAGGAATAAAAATGCTGCATATACTATTAACACATACTCATCACTTTTCAGCTATATTTAGTTTCTGAAAGATGTGAAAGTCTGTAAGATCTGAAAAGCACAATTTTCAAGGAGGGGTAAAAAGAACCTACTGCTGCTTTTCTAGTCAGGCTTCTTCTTTGCCCTCTCCTCACACACAATTTTTTTATGTTCCCTTGCTACCTTGAACAGATTTTATGGAGTTAAAAGACTGATTGCTATCTCACATTTAACTTAGAATGCCATATTCTAGTAAATTGACTCCAGATGCCGGAAGAGGTTCACACTCAAAAATACGTATATTTGAATTTAGGAATCTATATACACTAAATTATATCAGGTGAGAGAGGTTTTTAATTCTATTTTTTAAGGAGATCCTGGGAACTAAACAGTTGCAAGTAAACAAACACCACCTGTATCCCACTACATTTTCCGTGCAGCAATAAAATTTCATTAAACAAATATTTCCTTAATCTTCAGGATAAGGGATATACCTCTAAAACAAATATCAAGTTCTGCAACGAAGACATCTGAGAGGATAGAAATCTTAATTGTTTCAGTGTCTTCCTTGTTCCTCTGCCCTATTTTAAATTCCAATTCTTAGTTTTATAAAAAGAGGTAAAAAACCCAATATAATCCAAACACAGCACTGGAAGTTTCCGTACATTTTGCCTTTCTGCTTTAAAAAAACCAAACCAAACAAAACAAAAACATCACAATAATAACCACATATGCCACATATTTTTCTGTATCTGCAAAGGTAATAACCCCTGGAAATGCAAGCAACAAAAACAGCAAAGTTGTCAGCTAGATCTCATCCTTACAGTGTAGTTTACTCAGATTATTCAGGCCCAAAATAAGTGAGACTTATTCAATCTGACATTGAATTCAAATCTGACATCAAATATATACAAGGCACTTTGTAGGCTTCGTAGGTCAAATAAAATCTGAAAATAAACAGTTTACAAAAAGCTCACAGACTTCTTTGAAAACCTTCCGTTGCTAAAGAAAGATTTATAGCTAAATGTGAAAAGTATTAAGTATAGCAACTTCAGTAGCCTCTAAGACCCAGTCCATTTACTTCTCTGTCAACATAGATACAACTAACAAAAAGCCAATGTATTCATATAGATATTGACTACGTTTCAATGAGATGATGTTTGGATGCCAATTCTGCAACTAATTCTGTATAGGTAAAAATCTATACCTACAGAATTTCTTTTATTCGTTATTAACTTCACGATTGTGTAGAAGATACAGAAACCTTGAAGAAAAACACAACTTCAAACAGGTTATCAATTAAATATTTTGATGAAGGAAATTTTTCTTTTGTTTTCTTTTAAATAATTTTTTGTTTCAAAGCAATGCTCCAAGAGTTTCTCATCCTGTGATATTCACAGAGGAATCGAACTGTATCTAATACACAAACCACAAAACTACCTTTCTCATTAGTTTGCTGTTTATGCATTCACATCTTTTTTAAACACAGCTCAGCACTGGAAGTCCAAACATAACTGATTATTCACCTTTATTCTTTTATATTTCCCTGTAAGGACATCCTTATCCTTCAAGTACATATCCATCTTTCTTAGACTTTCTTTAGCTCCATCAATACAAGTCTGAGTTCGTATTGTTTACTCAGAGATCCCTTTTACCATGTCTTTACACTCTTCTTTTTTAAATTGCAGAATTTTCCAATAAATAAGATTGGAACTGAGACAGGAGGAAATAACATAACTTCAAAGGAAACACTTTCATAATTCTCTGATTAAAATTGATACTTTTCCAATAACTATATTTAATGCAAATTTTTTCTGACTGCCTATCATTATGGGTCTTTATTTGAAATGTCATACTGTATCAGTTGAAATGTAGACATTTATTATGCTTTTACTAAAAAAATACTCCCCAAAAAAGTTATTTTCCATAACTCAAAATAATCATCATTAATCATAATATCTTTATATCTCTTAACATCTTTCATCAGACACATCCTAATCACATAACATTAATTACCTCCCCTCAGTCTCCTACAACTCCACAAGTTTCAAAGACTTGCTGAAATTTAACACTGACAAGCTAAAAACATGAAAATGTGAGGTACTCATCACAAAGAAATATCAATTTATTACTTCTGGACCTAGCTGCTGCTAACACTTGTTTTAGTTAAGAACACTGATGGGGGATCTTTTTCATGAAAATCCCATTTTCAAAAGCTTCTACTACCTCATGCAAATTTTTCCCTAATTACTTTATTAATGTGTCCAAGACCTCTACACCAACAATCATCCATATTAACGTTTTTCTACTGTATCAAACTATTTCTGTTGAAGAATAACAGTCTCTGCATTTTAGTTCTGCCTTGTGTATTTTCTACATCGTTTGCCTAGTCCTAAAAAGTCAGTAACCTCTATTATTATCAATTTGATCTCTCTATTCTGTCCCTCTGGAATACAAACTGGGTTTCTAATACAGCAAGTCATCTTTCTTCGCTTCAGCTTCTGGGGCACCTAGCAGATAAAAGTAATAGCACAAACTCTTTCATCTTATTTTTTTTCTACACTCTGTCTCCCAGTAGATTTAGCCAGTAAGTCAAAGGCTAAAGGAATTTAAACATAACGTAACAATTTAACATAATCTCTTAGGGATTCGGTATCTCAATGAAAATGGTTTCAAGTTACTCATATACTTAGAAGTGCAGAGGTGTCTTACATCATCATTAGGTCAACGACATTAATAGCAAGATCATATAATCATTCTGGTTGGAAAAGATCTTTAAAATCATACAGTCCAATCACTAACTTAACACTGCCAAGTCCACCACCAAACCACGTCCCCTCAGCACATTATCTATGTGTCTTTTGAATATCTCCAGGGATGGTGACTCCATCACCTCCCTGGGCAGTCAGTGCCAGTGTCTAACAGCCCTCTCAGGGAAAAAGTTATTCCTAACATCCAATCTAAACCTCCCCTGTCACAACTTGAGGTCCTTTCCTCTTGTACTATCACTTATTACTTGGGAGAAGAGGACATCTCACTATAGCCTCCTTTCAGGTAGTTCAAAGTATGGTAAGGTCTCCTCTCAGCCTCCTTTTCTCCAGACTAAACAGCCCCAGTTCCCTCAGCCACTCCTCATCAGACTTGCACTCCAGACCCTTCACCAGCTCCACTGCCCATCCCTGGACATGCTTCCTTGGTCCTGCTGGTCACACTGTTTCTGATACAAGCCAAGAAGCCATTGGCCTTCTTGGCCACTTGGGCACGATGCTGGCTCATGTTGATCCAACTGTTGATTAACATCCCAAGATCCTTTTCTGGTGAACGGTGTTCCAGCCACACATCCCCAGGTCTGTGGTGTTGCATGGGGTTGTTATCATTTCATTGCACAAGACCATAAAATTTGGGAGAGACTTAATCAGTGTTTGAATCAGATGAGAAAGGAATATAAAATATATAGTCTAAGCTGAATCATATAGTAAACACCTATGTAAATGCAAATTTTGACTGTGCAAGACATAAGATCAATCCAGATAGGCATGTGCTAAAAAATCTTTAACTGTTTCTAAATCAGAGTTTGAAATATTGCCATATTAAAGTGCAATGCTGAGTTTGGATAGGTCCTTTATTCCAAAAACTGTCTAGTGCTACAAACCAGTGCATACTGAACACCGGTCAAGGGTAGAATATATAAGACGTAGAGATAAAAGTGTGGGAAGACAAATTATAAGGCTGCCTCAACTGTGACAAAGGAGTTCCAGAAGATGGGCTCAGAAAGGGTTCTGAAAGAATGGGATAACCATTTCTAAGCCAAATCTGAAATTTAACCTTCCCCAGATTCTTAGGGGAAAAAAAAGTAATTGCTTTATAAGTCTTACAGGGTTCACAGTACTCATAAGGGCATTAAATCAATTATGCAAAAATTAAAATATTGAAGGAAATGATCCCGTGAAGTCCCCTGCAACTGAAACTGATACTATAAAATTTGTCATACACTTGAAATCAAGACTCGAACTGGGAAAGACCAAGAAGTATCCCTGTATTCTTGAAGTACTGTAATTCTTCCAGCAGCAAGTGTCCATGCAGAACTCCAAGAAAACTATACATGAACTTTATCTACCACAAAACAAAAATTTCCATTTACTTCTGTAACCTGACTGCTTTGCATTTACGATGCTGCATTTTTCCATGACAGTCAGAAGGTGCTGTCCATTTTTTTTATTTTCCTACTGCTGTGGGACACCAGTTCAGGGAAAGTTCTTCACATCCTGAAATGTACTCCAAAGAGAGACCAGAGCCTGCCCAAACTGCTTGACAAAAAAATACAGAATGTTTGGAAAATGTTTATCATAATTGTAGTTTTTTCCTTCCTACCTTTTTACTTTCTGCTCTACTGTTGAAATGAAGTGTAAGTATAGTAAATGAAATATGTGATATTGGAATCTAATACTAGCAGAGATAAGCACTGGGACAAGACTCTGCTCATCTCTTAGTTCTCCTGGACGAGGGTTTTCTGGTTTTTAATTAACACTGTTGTGAAAAGCAGAAAAACAAAATTCTTCAGCAGCAGGGACCACTGCTTTGCAATACCTCAGACTAGAAATCTTTTAGAATTATACCCTAGAAGGATGCTGAGAATGAACTTAATCCTGGGAATACAACTAGACTTAAAAAGTGAAACAGCTCTTTAACATTGTAGTGTTCAGATGAAACTCTCCCTCGCTAAAAAAACTGGATCTTGAAATCACTCCAAAGACCAATCTCACTTTGGAGGAACCAGTATCAGCTTTACGTAACTCTCACTGACAACTCGTGTTGTAGACAATAAACTGACAGTGCTTTTAAACTTCCAGAAGAAAGTTAAATATGATTTGTAAATAAGCTGCTATTGGCTAAAGAAGCACTTCTTTTAAACAAAAAAAAAAAACACCCCAGGAATGTACTGGAAAAATATTAATATAAAAATCCTTCATCACTCTATCAACTAAATTTTCTTCTTAGTTCTTTTTTATTCCTTTGAGTACACTGTTAAAATAACCCATACAGTCTTTCCTATTAGATTATAAATACATTTCATAAAAAACATAAAAGAATTAAGACTGAACATTTAAGTGCTCAAAATTTTGAGCACATCAAATCAGTTGCGTGGCAACTGTAATACAACCTGAGTGTATGCATGGCAACACCTTTTAATTAGATAGTCTTATTATTCATGGTATACCTCGGTTCTTATTGATTAAGAAAACAGAACTTCTATGGACTAGAGAAGTTTGGAGAGGGCAAATATTTTCACAAAATGAGCTGAATGTACTTAATCTGAATTAAAAATTTATTAAAGATATTTAATTATTTATAAATAGCACAAGATGAACCTGCGTTACCTTTTAAAATAAGCTTTCCTTCACATTTCATCTAATTTGAACATTAACTGTGAACAGGATTATCATACATCTGTGAAGTATTGAATTTTTATGGACCTCAACAAGTACTCATAAGAAAATGGAAAAAGAATGGTAGCTTAAGATAGCTGCAATTAAGAAGGTTATTTTTAAAAAAAAAAAAGAGGCTAATTTTGAAAAAGTGCTTTAAAGGCTTTGGTTAGTATGGTGGCTTTGTTTAGTATGGTCTAACTCATTCCTGGTTCTGCTTCTTTGAAGTAATAAGGCAACTCAAAGTAAATCATTAAAACCTTTTGGCTTGACTTCCCTTGCTTCTCTCAAAGCATTTNGAGGAACCAGTATCAGCTTTACGTAACTCTCACTGACAACTCGTGTTGTAGACAATAAACTGACAGTGCTTTTAAACTTCCAGAAGAAAGTTAAATATGATTTGTAAATAAGCTGCTATTGGCTAAAGAAGCACTTCTTTTAAACAAAAAAAAAAACACCCCAGGAATGTACTGGAAAAATATTAATATAAAAATCCTTCATAACTCTATCAACTAAATTTTCTTCTTAGTTCTTTTTTATTCCTTTGAGTACACTGTTAAAATAACCCATACAGTCTTTCATATTAGATTATAAATACATTTCATAAAAAACATAAAAGAATTAAGACTGAACATTTAAGTGCTCAAAATTTTGAGCACATCAAATCAGTTGCGTGGCAACTGTAATACAACCTGAGTGTATGCATGGCAACACCTTTTAATTAGATAGTCTTATTATTCATGGTATACCTCGGTTCTTATTGATTAAGAAAACAGAACTTCTATGGACTAGAGAAGTTTGGAGAGGGCAAATATTTTCACAAAATGAGCTG
The DNA here is from genome assembly GCA_013401255.1 of Urocolius indicus. NCBI lineage: Eukaryota > Metazoa > Chordata > Aves > Coliiformes > Coliidae > Urocolius > Urocolius indicus. The sequence goes on from WBNH01012630.1 coordinate 173,153, forward strand.
AATGTACTTAATCTGAATTAAAAATTTATTAAAGATATTTAATTATTTATAAATAGCACAAGATGAACCTGCGTTACCTTTTAAAATAAGCTTTCCTTCACATTTCATCTAATTTGAACATTAACTGTGAACAGGATTATCATACATCTGTGAAGTATTGAATTTTTATGGACCTCAACAAGTACTCATAAGAAAATGGAAAAAGAATGGTAGCTTAAGATAGCTGCAATTAAGAAGGTTATTTTTAAAAAAAAAAAAGAGGCTAATTTTGAAAAAGTGCTTTAAAGGCTTTGGTTAGTATGGTGGCTTTGTTTAGTATGGTCTAACTCATTCCTGGTTCTGCTTCTTTGAAGTAATAAGGCAACTCAAAGTAAATCATTAAAACCTTTTGGCTTGACTTCCCTTGCTTCTCTCAAAGCATTTACCTGTACAACATCTTGCTTGAGGCTTTGGGTCAAATTCTTTAGATTCCCTTGTTGGATTTTGTTATTGGACATTTCAAAGAGAAACATCAGCATATCATACCTGAGAAAATGTGTGTTTCTGATAATATTCATACGCCCTTCCTCATTGTAACAAAGTTGTAAATGGACTGCTAAACCCAAAAAATGCATATGATGAAGTGAAGAAAGCAGCACTACAACCATAAGAAAAAGGGAAAATTAGGGAATACATTAAAACAATATGGTCAGATTCTAGCATAAGTTTCTGGCCAAATTTAGAGCTATGTTCAAAGGCAAAGACATCCCAACTGATTTGTTTCTTCAGTTTTTCAGTTTTTTTTGTTGGGGTAGTTTAGCTGTTCACTTGTCTTCCATTCATATTCTTTGACACCTTAAGAAAATATCACTCTTTTAGAGGACAAGACTTAACACTAGCTAGCAAGAATCTTAAGTATTTTTAACAGAGGTGAATTACAGGCTGAGTATCATGACAAAGGTAATAAAACCTACCAGGAATTTCCATCCATGTATTTCTTTTTTTATGAAGGGAGTTTAACTTTATCATTGGTATTTTACACATGGAAGAGTGAGATGTAAAAAAGAGGACAAAGGAAGCAAAGATGGACCTGGCCAGCAAAAGGCCTGTTCTAGGAGATGAAAAGACCAGAATATTCAAAGACATAGAAGGGAGGAAACAAGGGTCATTTACTTCAAACCAACATCTTGTACTTCCATCTGTTACCCCAACTACAACAATACATAAGCCGTCCAAGGGATTATAAAGGAATCACAGAATGGTAGGGGTTGGAAGGAACCTTTAGAGAATAAGGAAGTTCATACTAAAATAATCAGAACACTAATCTAAATCTGTTGCATGATCTCTGTTCATAACAGATACGAGGTTCACATGTTTTTAAAACTGCATTTTAATAGAAAAAGATGAACAGTGAACTAGGAAGTTTTGTCCCACACACACACACACATCATTTCTCCCCTATTGATTTCAATGCAGGAATATATTTTTTAAGACTATTGCTATTATTATTCATAAACAAAATCATCATTTGCCTATATCTAGCAAAGATTTAAACCAACATGGTTTTGACATCAAGTTTTTAAGTACCACTTTGTTCTGAAACATAACTCTTTATTTCTTGAACTATGTATCTTTTTGAAGTTTCTCTTGCTTATATAGTAAAAATCTACAATATGAAAGCACAAACCTCTGCCCACAACTAAACATTCAAATCCTCATCTTTGTTTCTCAAAAAAAAAGAAAAAAAAAAAGAAAAGAAAATTAAGCAAAAAAATCCACTAGGAACAACATAAAGAACAAAATTCCAAAGTTAAAAAAAAAACAAGTATCAGATAGTAAAGCTGGTTTTTTTTTATCCAAACACAAAGGCCTCAAAAGAAATTTCAAAGCAACAAAGACTTTGGTAGATACAATATTCTGCAAGGTCACTCCACACACAGGTTTACTGGGAACAGAAAGCCCCTCATAGCCCCTGATGCACATAACATTTAAAACAGAGGAAGAACAAACCAACCGATTTCAATTGCTAAAAAGCACACAAGAATATGAAAATGCCATTCAGCAGCACAGGGGTCCAGATTCACAAGATCCCTTTACGTGTTCAAACTGATAATTCTCCATATAGTCATTTTGATTTTTAGTTACTCTAAACTGGTAAAAAGAATAACTGAGTGACATATACAGTACAGGTGACACGTTTAAGTACTGGTTTTTTTTTCTATGTAACAGAACATACAGACAATATGGTGTGTATAAACTGTCACTTATTTTAGAGAAACCTATCGCGTGTTTCTAAAGAATCTATTTTCATGCAACTTATTTTTCCCCCTCAGAATTTACATCTATATAGCGTATAGGTCAATCTACAATACACAGGTCAATCTACTAGAGTCACCAATAGCATAGTGGCACCTATACATGAGTAACAAAACTTACTCTTCCATCAGTGACATCCTAATTTTTTAGATTTTTTTTTTTACCAAGATAATTTAAGTGATTCTCTGCTCTTGAAAAGCATACTATTAAGGCTAAAATAATAAAGACATATATTGAGGTAAGAAAATAAACCAAATAAATGCCTACCTGAACCCACTGGAGATGAGCCAACACTAAGACTTTGTAAACTTCCATTCCTGAGCAAAGTTGGAGATTTTTGAAGACCAGAGCTTGTCACACTTCCTGCAGCAGAAGCCACAGATGAAGTTGGGGAAGCAGAAGAAACTGAAAGATGGGAAAGGCTTTCTTGACTTTTATTTCCTTTGGGCCTACCAGGCCCATGTTTACTTTGCTTATTTCCTTTACGTTTCTTCTCTGTTACAGTTTCTTCTTCTATTCCAGAAGTTTGAGCTCGTTTGTATGCTGTAGAAGTAAGGCTTGAATTACCTATGTCTCCAGGTGAGCTGTCAAAGTTTTTAGATTGGGAAACAGCTGATGATGAAGGGAGACCAATTAAGGAAGTGAAACAACTGACACCCCCCTCTTGACTCCCAGCCTCTCCTTTATGTACATCTTTGGTTGATGAAGCCTGTTGAGAATGTGTGAAACTGTCACTTCGCAGATCTGTATCTGTAAAACTCAAGAAGTCCTGGGGAGATTGAACAGAACTTCCAGAAGATGACTTTATGCTCCCAGGAGTGCCCAAAAAGCTTCCTAAAAAAAAAAAAAAAAAAAAAAAAAAAAAAAAAGAAAGAAAGAAAGAAAAAAAACAAGAGTGCAATAATTTTTTTTCCTGTAGTTGATGAAAAATGACGGGAAATATTAATATTTTAGAATACAAAATTTTAAAGGGCAGGGCCTTTATGAAAAGTGTCACCAAGAGCTATAAAGAATTTATTTTTAAGGTAATTCATTACTTCTCCTGCTGAATCTGATTCCCAGATTCCTACCTGAGATTCAGATTTCAATTTGGGGCACAAACAAAGTGAAAATGAATGAAATTATATCAACTTCGCTGATTAGGCAGCTTTGATATCCCTTGTGTTCTGAAGCCACAATAAACACCTGGTGCAAGTCAAGGCAGGTTTCCTTAAACATATGCATATATAAAAAGAAGGCTGACAGAAAAGTGTTATGATCACATCTACACTATACCTGCAATCTTCCTAAATCTACCTAAATCAAGGGTCAAGGGAACAGTAATTGCACTTAAATTACTCTGGCTGAGATGTTCCATGAGAGAACAGGAGAGAATTGCCAGAAAAGTTTATTAAAATTGCATTTTAAGACTTCTTTAGCACCATCAGAGAACCATAAAGTTCTTCTCTGTAACAGAAGTACATTGCTTCTGTAATATTTGGAATGGAGTTATTTCATCCCTTTGTTAATATATGCAAAGTAGAAAATCAAAGCACACCTCTTTTCACTGAAATTCAGGAATTTCGTAAGGGTGGGTGACTGTATGTACTGTTTTGTAGAACTCAGGCTGATGATGACTATCTTGTCAAGAAAATACGCCCAAATGTAACATTAAGTACAAAAAGGGTCCTCTAAAAATTAGTGTTTTATCATCAGTACTCCACTGAACGTTATTAAGAATTCCATTTAAAATACAGTTTGCATTCATACAGAAATTTAAAAACCATTAAAACTCTGTTGCTTTATATTTAAACTAAGTTACAACAACTTCACTTAATGCAGCTTTACAGAAAATACACGCACACAGGAAATATCTATTTTGCTATCTGCAGTGAGCAAGATTTTTCTTCAAATGCAGGATTCCAGAAGGCAATTTCCAAAGTTTTGAGAGTTTAAACATGAAAACATTTCCTTTTTTTTTTTTCAAGTGAAAGAGGCTGAAATATTGAAAGAATTCTAGACAAATTTTTTACTATTCCGTGAATAAATAAATTCAAAGGAAGAATAACATATATCACTTTGGATAAAACAAAAAGGATAGTCGTATGACAGTAAAATTATGCAAAGCAATTACTTTATAGAAGGTCTAGTCTCCTGTGTTTCAAAACAACATGCTTACTTAGTTTAGTAGTAAGTAATAGCATTTCACGTTTTTAATCTTCCTCCAACTCTGATGATACCATATTAAAATTTGCTTTTTTGAAATATCAGAAGTGCATTTAGTGGGTTTGAGCATGTTCAAAACATCAACCTTCTTGTACTATGTAAGGTAAATAAACAGTATCTATTTGTCATGTAATCATCTCCTGCTTATTTATTTCAGTGACCAAAAAAGACATTTAAAAGGTCTCTCTGTTTGAAAAAAGTGTGGGTTTTTTTATGTCTGCAACTTGAAAAATTATTTAGGGGCCACCAAATCCTACACATTAGGTAATTCAGATTCATTCTAACACGCACTAAAAAACATTAGTATTATTCCCTTTCAGAGCTAAGACAGGCCCCTATACTCAAATTCATACACTAAATTTTACCTGACTAACTTTTCAGCACATAAAGAAACTAATGGTTTTAGCAGATAAATAGAATATCTTAACAGTCTAAACAAAGGCATCAGTTTTGTCCTTTAAACATGCACAACCTTTTTCGTTATGACAATAAACACATCTTCCCTGAAAAAAGTTCATTTTTCCCCAAACAACATTCCTTTATTAGGGATAAAGGTTGAACTACTTATCAAGACTTAAATATGTAAGATTTCTAATTCACATCAAAGCAAAAGTCATGTTACAGCCTAACAATCAATACCTTGCTGAAAAGGGCTAGCTGCAGTCACAGTTGTTCCTGGATTTCTTCCAGCACCAGGCTTTCTTCCCCGCTGACCTGAGCTGTGACCTGCAGATTTCTTCCCCTTGCTCTCTGACCCTCTAGCCTCTGAAGAATCTTTTCCACTTGAAACGTGTGTAGAAACTTCCTGGAAATTTGCATTTGTAAATCGAGCTGTGGTGTCTTCCAACCGCTTCAATGAGCCTGCCATGGAATTGTTGCTAGTACTTGTGTATGTCTAGCATTTTGATAAGAGGGGAAGAAATAAGAGAAGAGATACAGGTCACACTAAAAAAACAAAAAATCTCTCACAAAAGAACCATTTAAAAGAACCATTCTCATAATGCTAAGTGATCAAATACTAAGGTAACTGGTAACAGCAAGGAGCTATAGAAGTTGAATTGTTCTGTTTTTCAGCAAACAACTGAGGTGTATAAAACTTCATTTTGTGAAAAAAATGCGTGAAATGTGTCAGCTTTGGTTGAAATTTTTACTTCACTGAGGTCAATGGGTTAATCTCAAATCTATGGCTACATAATCTTTACATTCTGTTTAAACACGATTTACTGGTTAAAATTAAGAATGTGAAACGAGAAACGAGACTTTAAATGCTTTTCTGAAAACACAATTTTTTACAGCTTGTTTTGTAAACTATAAACATGTTCCATCAGCAGCAGAACTGAAGAAGGCTTCAGAACCTAAGAAACTGAATTTTAAAGACTTCTTAGTCTCAATAATGAATGAAAAATCAACTTGAACAAGCCTAACTGTCTTCCACTCCCATCATCACACTAGGATCTCCCCTGCCATCTGAACTGTTCGATTCAGCCAGTTCCTTGAGTATCATCAAGAAGACGCATGAGATCTAAGTACCAATACACAAGTAGGAATTACTGGATACCTACTACAAACCTGCTGCTGGACAGGAAGGAAAAAGTCTAACACACTCTTGAGCTCCCAATGTAAATTTATTCCTCAATCCCCATGCACCCCTAAGAATTTTGGGCCTTCTCCTGCACCCATAAACTCATCACAGGGCTTTAAAAAATGTTAATCTTAGGCCCTTTATTCTTCCATTAAATTTCGTCAGAATTGATCATATTGATCATATTGGTGAACAATTAGGACAATAAAAAGGAAATTATCTTGTTATTTATATTCAAACCAGCTAGTAGAATAGCTTTCTGACCTTATAAAGCTTCTCCAGCAAAACATATGGATGAAACCAAGAAGATACTTATCAGTTCTAAACAAGCTTAGTTTGCTTTTTCAGATCTTTATAAAAGAGAGTTTAAAAGAGTATCTAAATGTATCTTGGTTAAAGCCCACGTCAACACATGGCAAAATTGAGCATACATACGTCTTCCCTTCCCCAATGGGATGCTTGCTAAATGTAGGCCTATAGTAGAGTATTTTTCCATCTTTGCAAACAGCTTTGTATAATTGGCATATAGTTTTCCATATTTTTACTAAAACAGATGAAGACATTTACACAGAACTTAGCTGTCTGTTGCAAATGGCAGAGACAACTAAACATGAGAACTCTGAGGAAGACTGAAATTTCTACTTGCATACTGCCCTTGATGAATTATTATGAACTGCAAAAAAATATATGTATATTACAGATTCCCCTAATGCTCTCATCCAACTCCATTCCTTGGTTTATCTGGAAGGACTTGACTATTTCATGAATGTTAATCTAGTGAAATTACCAAGCTAACTCTGTGCCCCAAAAGTGAAAAGTTTGTTAGTACATTAATCAAAAAATAATTAATAATTTTTTCTTTCCAACCTTTTCAAACTTAACTGCTCCAGACCAAAAACTATTTGCTGAGCCATTACAGGGATGCACAAAAATGCCCTTCTAATGGCATACAGCTTTTGGACTGGAACTTCAGTAAAATTTCTTGGAATTAAATTTTGCACAAGAAACAGACATGCTAAGTGTATTAACTCACATCATGTAAATTCACAGTTTATTCTGCAGCCTTTAATAAATCTACCTTGAGAAATCAGTTATCCAGATATAAACATGCTTTAAGGCATCACCTGCATAAATGGTCATTATCAATGTACCACAAAGGATTTAAGTTCTATAAAAAACAAAACCAAAACTCATTTCAAATTCCAGTTCACCACACAGGAACAATATGGTAGCAGAAGTGATTATATACCATGATAAAATAATGTATTCACTGCAAAGACAGACTGCTGTGAAAAAGACATCAAGTCCAAACAAATTCTGACAACTATATATAAAAGGACACATAAAAGTAACATATTAATAAAATATTCTGAATCAACTATTTATGTCAGAAGAAAACAAAGATTGTTTTATGAAGTTATATCTTACAAAAGCAAATACATGGAAAGGGTGCCAAAAGAACTTAGGAAGAAACATTAAAAGAAGATAACTGAAGGAACTATCCACAAACAAGTCACTTTAAAATATCCAGTAGATACTTTGTAAAAAAACACATGCACACTAAAAGAAAACCAAAACAACTTAAAAAAACCACCACAAGTGATTCAAGATGCTAAAAAAAAGAAAACTAAAAGGACACATGTTGATATTGAAATTCTGCAATGAATACTTCTAGTTTAATTTAATTCAATTAAAATTTAGGTTCTAGAATTAGAGAGCTTCTGTTATCTGTAGTACCTGCTCTAGCTCTACATTGCTACTAACTATAGGAGTTGCAACTTTTTTCTTTTTTTTTTTAAATATTACCTGAATGTTCCTATTAAAAATCCTACAGATTTAACTACAAAAATGTATTTGACTTGCTATACATACACATATAGTATACTCTCGATTAATGGCATGGCAAACAACTCAGAGACACTGCCACTCTTTACTTTGAATAAGAAAAACAGGCTTCTGCCTTACTAAAGTGTGTGCTATCCAATTGTAAACCTTGTAATTAGGAAAAGTCTAGAGAGGATGAAGCAATTACAAAAAAGTTTTGCAGAATAAAAGAATCCAATTGTGTCTTCAGTACTACTGCACATTCTAACATAAAGGACTCAAAAATAAACAATATTTCAATATACTTTAACTTTTACACAAATACACAGTAATACCACTTTTTGCTAAAATCTATGGTGATTATTAGATCAAAGCACAAAAGGAGTATAATTAAATATAAGATCATACATAGCACAAAACCTGAACAGAAATTGTAGGGAATTTAGATGCTGTTTCAATTTTAAGAGTTGTCTCAAATTCAAGGGGAATATGTCCAGGACAAAAAGAGAAAAACGAAATAACAAATGACATGGACCAATCAATACTACTCCAAGTTCGACAACTTCATTTCAATAAAAACTGTCACACTCACTGACTGCAATGTCTAATTGCCCTTAAATCAAAACAGTGAGGCAGCAAATTGACTTTCAGAAAACCACTGACTAGTAAGTCTCACAAATAACGGGATGTTAACAGGTACACTTCCTCTGGTTAATCATCCTGCTATTGAGAATAAAGAATATCCAAAACATACTAAAAATCTAACTTCTAACTTTGAAGCTGATACCACTAGTCAAGGGAATACTTCCAGAGACTAGAGAAAGATGGTATTTCAAATGTTTAAGCCTGTCCTGACACGGTCTTAGTGTACCATATACAATATTAAACAAATGTGCCTATTTGTATTTCAGCAAACAACCAACATACAGTTAACACAAGCTTTAGCATCTTTGCTAAAAAAAACAACACATCAATGCTGTACATATTGATGGCTAATTAATTTAAACCATGATTCCCTGACTCAGATGTCAAACACTCCCACGTGAATAGGACAAATGTTTTCTGACTTTAAAGTCAGAAAACCCACTTCCCAATACTGCTGTCCGCTCTGTAATGCTATCATTAGTGTCAATTTTTGTAGAGTACAATGAGAACTGTCATTGTTTGACCCTCTATGTCATCTCTTGAGTTAGGTATTTGATAGCTCATTAACAGGAAGGAAGGACTAAAAAACCTACTAGAGCAGGCTGCCAAAAAGGCAAAGTAATGTTACTAGTACATGAATCACGAGCTGTAATTTCATAAGTACCAGCTTAAATTCTTAAAGGTTCAGTGACAGCTCAGCCCACACAAGTGAATTTCAAAGGAAAGATTTTCTAAAACTTCTCAAATTATTAAACATAAGTCAACGAAATAAAACTTAATGGAGTATCAGTGGCATCTGACTGGGGTCAGCAAATCACTCGCTATTCAATTACAAAACTCTAAGCCTTTCTCCATATGATAAACCTCAAAGTATCTTAGGATTTTATGTTGTAGGAAAAAATACCAAGTGTGCTTGATAATTATAGCATCTATGTCATTATAAAGCTCATGTATCCACAGTGGTGTGATTATGTCACGAAATGTCAACATAATTAATTGAAGTGGAAGAAGAGGAAAAACACATTGACTTACTTTCTCTGTAGTTACAGTAAGAGATGGAACCAAGGATGGTGAGGACTCCGACTGCTTCTTATATTTTTGCTTGTGTTTATCTTTCTCTTTATATTTCTACAAGTTTCAAAAGAGAATATACCTAAGTTCAGCTTAATCTTTAACATAATACATTTTACTTGGCATCTGGCATTATCAAAATTTAAGAGACACAGTAAAAATGTCCTGGGCTATTTTAATGGAACCAATATTAATGTTTTGAAATTTTTTAAAGCTATTTTTATAAAAGCAAATCAACCATTTATATTTGCTTTCAGAGTACACAAACTTAAGGTCTTCCTGAATTTCTCACCAAAGATTTCTATCTTCTTGCATTTCTGCACCTGCATGACATTTTTTTTGTTGCAATACTATTGTAAATTTGTAAATTGTAAAGACTTCAGCTTTGGCTTCCCTAATGACATCTCCATGCATAAGAATGTGAAACTGGATTTAGATTTCACACAGAAAAAAGCATGTCATGAACCAGTATTTTCCACGTTAAACTGAACAAAATACCAAAAGCTACACAAATCAAATGTGGCTTTTATTTTTTCAAACTTAACGTGAAGCACTGTCAGTGTGAATGAAATTTTGCTAACAGAGAGAAAATAATTTCATATCTCAGAGCCTTTAGAGTATAACAGTCTTCCATACTGGTAGAAATCAATTCTTAGAGGATTACAGAATCAGACCCAAATTGTATTCATTGAAATAATTCAGATAAATACAAAAAAAAAAGAAAAAGAAAAAAAGAGTGTGACAAAATTAACAATTCGACTTAGAATACAGAAATAGTTCAGTATTTTTACCAAATTAATCAAAAACAACTCTGCTTTTTCCTTAGAATCATAATATGGTTAATTTACACGCTCAATGTCAGACAAGGCAGAGAAACTACAGAAGTGAGTGAAAGTTACTCGTAAGCTACAAGCACTCAAGCACTTTGCTGCTTTAACTGTATTTGTAGAATTTTTGTATACTCACATAAAGCTCAGCAGAACAGCATAATCTGCGGCTGTTTGTTCAGAATGAGTGCTTCAACAGAAAGGTATAAAAAAAAGTATACATATGGACTGACACAAAGGGGTTTAAAACTCCCACTGAGTGGACTGGAAAGATGAGGAACACAACTTAAAATCTAAGTCTGAACAGCCACATGAAAGTTCAGTAACTCTTTTGAATCTTCAAAACGATTCATGTTGATCTTTCTCATCAAAGTTATTATCCAGACCCTCAAAAGAAAACATAAGCTGTCCATCAGTAACTGCACAACCATTGTCACCAAGCACCAGAATGAGATCTAATACATACATACTATATTCAGGTATCATCAAGTATCAGCTTTCTATTTCAGCCACAATGGAAGAAATATCAGAAACTTATTTCATGGAATCAAGCTCAGAGAGTAGGGGGATGGGGTCCCAAATTCTCTAATACAGTAGAATCTGTTAATTGGCAATCTAGACACAAAATTGAAAGCAAAACACATTTATCTCTATGCTTATTAACTATAAATACCAGTTGACTTACTTGGAGATCACCCTCTCTCTAACCAGCCCTAAAATCATTTAACTGAACTTATAAACTAATTGTGCCAGGAAGGAAATAAGAGTTTAGCCAAGAAAATGAATAAAGTACCAAACTTATCTTCTCCAAAATACCATGTAAAAATGTACTTGCTAGAACACAATATGTGAAGTCCTTTTGACTCTTGTACATCTCTTAAAATCTAAAGGATGACCCAGAACTCTTTAAGAGGCTGGTGGGGATTTCTAGGTTTGTTTTTTCATACACTGAAGTGAATTTTTTTCCCCCGCAATATGTTGCTTGGATAGAAATACAGAGTCTTCCCTTCATAACAAAGTGTGCAGGCATCATAATTACAACAATATTCACCATAAGATAGGATTTCAGTTGTTTAAAACCTAATATAGGTATGTTGAAGGATTTTTTAGATCAAGAAGGCTGGTTTTGTTTTATTTGGTTTTACTGGGGTGGTTTTTGGAGGAGAAATTGTTTGTTTGGGTCTTTTTAGACCCAGAAAACACACATCTGAAACATAAGAAAACAGAGGAGGCACTATAGAGTCTTTTCAATAATTTCTTAAATACAGTAATCTCAAAAGTGCTACTTGTACTAACACAAACCAAGCAGGGATCAAGAGAAAACAGAAGCATGTATACCAAGACCACCAGGTTATCCATCAAATCTGTTTATCTAAAAGCCTTTCATCAATGCAAGTTACACAGCTTAGTGTATCATCAGTGTTTAACAGTTTAAACTCAGTCAGCAGCTAAACATCACACACCCACCCGCTTGCCTCCCGCCCCCTGCACTGCAACGGGATGGGGAGGAGAGTCAGGAAAAAAGTAAAACTTATGGGTTAAGAAGACTTTAATATCCAAAAGGAAATCAAACATTATAATATCAATCATAATACCAACATGTGTAACTATCATTTCAAAGAAAATTAATATAACAAAGAGAAAAATAAAATCCCAAGGGAAGAGAAAGAAAACAAGCCATGCTCACCACACACTGACCGATGCTCGAGCAATGATTTGCCCCTCCCAGCCAGCTTCCCCGGTTTATATACCGGGCATGACGTTCTGGGGTATGGAATACCCCTTTGGCTAGTTCAGGTCAGCTGTCCTGGCCATGCTCCCTCCCAGCTCTGCCAGGGCAGGGTGAGAAGCAGAAACTGGCCTTGAAGCTCTGCAATCCCCGCTCAGCAATAACCAAAACATTCCTCTGTTATCAATGCTGTTTTCAGCACAAATGCAAAACATTGCCCTGTTTCGGCTACTAGGAAGAAAATTAACTCTCTCCTAGCTAAAACCAGGAAAACATGTATAGGGAAACGTGAGTAACAATTTCATTTAACCCCAAACAAGCCAGAAGGAGGTTACAAAATGGAAATCTAAGCCATTGCCTGAGCTTCTTTATCTTTCATCATTTTCCTAGGAAATTCAAATAACCCTGAAGAATTTCTCACTTTGGACCCAGGAGGCAATGCCTTTAATACACTTTACATAGAATCACAGGATCTTAAAGAGTTGGAATGGATCTCAAACAATCATCTAGTCCAACTCCCGTGCCAGAGCAGGACCACCTAGAGTAGGTCACACAGGAACTCATCCAGGTGGGTTTGGAATGTCCTCAGAGAAGGAGACTCCACAACCCTTTGGGCAGCCCCTTCCAGTGCTCCGTCATCTGAACAGGGAAAAAATAATTCTTTGTGTTTCTTTGGAACCTCTTATGTTTCAGCTTGTACCCATTGCCACTTGTTCTATCATTGGACATCGTTGAGAACAGCCTGGCTCCATCCTCCTGACACCCATCCTTTATGTATTTGTAAACATTAATGAGATTACCCCTCAGTCTCCTCCAAGCTAAAGAGCCCCAGCTACCTTAACCTTCCATCGTAAGGGAGATGCTCCATTCCCTTTATCATCTTGGTGGCCCTGTGCTGAACTCTCTCCAGCAGCTCCCTGTCCTTCTGGAACTGAGGCGCCCAGAACTGGACACAATATTCCAGATGAGGTCTCACAAGAGCAGAGGGAGAGCAGAACCTCCCTTGACCTGCTGGCCACACTCAATGCATCCCAGGATGCCATTGGCACATTGCTGGATCATGCTCATCCTGCTGCCCACCAGGACCCCCAGGTCCCTTCCCCCTGTGCTACTCTCTAAGAGTTCATTCCCCAATCTGTACTGGTACATGGGATTATTCTTTCCCAGATGCAAGACTCTACACTTGCCCATGTTAAATTTCATTAGATTTCTCTCTGTCCAACCCTCCAGCCTGCCCAGGTCTCACTGAATGGCAGCACAGCCTCTGGTGTGTCAGCCAATCTCCCCAGTTTAGTATTGTCAGCAAACTTGCTGCCAATGCCCTCTGTTAACTTCACAGTACCATGAGTAAATAATAGGAAACAAATTAATATTTTTCACAATCTCTTCTGTTGACTTTCTAGTGTTCCTCTACTTCCAGTGTTAATTTTGTCTGAAAGGTAAAGAAGCATAGAATTCTGATCAAAGGAAGAGTCAGGTCGACTTCAAATTATTCTGTAATGTATTGAAATCACTTTGATAGCAGTCTTAATAGAAAAGGATGTGTCAAGAGGAAAGAAAGAGGGACAGAAGAATAGGCAGAAGTGAGCAGGCAAAACTAACTAAAAGCATGGAAAGAACATGCTTTGAATTCTGCAAAGTGAAGCATCAGCTACCACAGCAAATTCCCTTCCCATATGTAAAACATCAACAAAAAGCTTCTCAGGACAGCTTACCAAGGTTACAGCTTACCACTCAAGGCCACTGGAGGGGTAACTCTACCAGAAGGCATTTTGCAGACAAGACGTCATGCACAGCAGGTCTGCTCTAACTCTACATTCCCTCTTCCTTTTAGGTTGTACCTCCTCTAACAATTTCTACTCTTTTTTTTCTTTCTTTTCCTTCTCTTTTTCATTCCTAAGGAAAGTTCAGAAGTCCTACTTCTGAATGGGAATTTACTGCAGATGCAAATAACATCAAAGAAGTGGAGACCATTTCACTGTAAGGAAATCTTTGAAAGGTTGTACACTGGTAAGAATAAAAATTTCAGCAACAATCTGCTGAGCTGAAGAGACTTTGCTCTCACAAAAAGCGACTCCTCACAACTACACTCTCTTCTCACCAAGAAGATGCATATAAATTCATAAGAAGTCCTGAAATACCCATTTTTGGATCAAGAACAACAGAGAAACATGAATTCCCATAATATTTAGCATATATGGCAGCTCTCAATCAAGTCTATCTCAAAAGATGCACAACTAGCCTCCTCCCTACTGCCAGAAAAAGAACGAAGAGTTGTCCCTTCATGAACAACTCACTGCACGCTTCACTTCTGTAAGACCTCCTCTAAAAAAAACCCCATCATCACAGCAGCTCACTAAGATAAATATCAATTCAAACAAACACATGGAGACCCACTACTCTGGAGATGGTAATGATATCAAATGTGTAACATCTTCCAAGCTTTAATGTAAAGAAAAAAGGGCAAAACTTCCTCTTAACAAGAATTTAAAATAATATTGTTATCAAGTGAAAGGCAGGAGAGCCCTGAAGGCAGACAGAACACACGTGTCCCAATTATATACTTGATACTTGTATTTTTTCAAGATTCATAGGGCATGAGTACAGATGTTCCAAACACCTGTATTTCAAGATAGTTGTAGAGCTGATAGATGTAATGCTACGTTCTGTAAGAACAAGATTTAGCAGAAGAAACATTCCAAAGAAAAACATGTTAAAAAATACAGGGCTGACTACAAAATTGACACAAGAAAGTTCAACCTTGGTTCACAATAAATAGGGTAGCTCAAAAGACCAGATTCAGGTAGCTCCTGAAACCTTTCTTACTGTAAGAAAAATAAGGTATGACTGTCCTGAAGCCACTGGGTAAGCAGCTGTAACATTATTCATACTACAACTTTATGAGCTCTGATTTATGATGTAGCTAAATACCAATACAAAATATACAGACTTCATACATCATGATTTCCACAGTACTTCATTAAACTACATTCTGAAGTTTGGTATTTAACAGTTCACTGTTACAAAGGGGAAAAAAAAAAACAGTTTCCTGACCCCTCTCTCACCTTTCCCACACTGCTTCACTTGTCAGATCTTCTGTGTGCCAGTTCAAACTGCTAAAACAGCAACAAAAATTCAACTGGATAGTCTTCTGCTGTTTTAGTGTGCTAGGTTAGGTCAGTGAAGCAGCACAAGAGATGGACAGTAATAAGGACAAGAGGTAGATGCAGAATGGAGGAGCAAAAGCTCACATGCTCAGGAAGCAGCAGACTAACTTCTGTTTTGGAAGAATTAAAACACATGAATGCTATCAGCAAGGACCAGTGCTGAGCCTTTCAGACAAAACTGCTTGGGTTGACCTTGAAGTAGTCCATTCCTATCCTCTTTATTACAAAAACCGATAACCTCCTCTACTTTTGATTGTTCTCAGTTTTAAGACCTTAATAGCATTATCAAATCTATTTTTCTTAGTGATTCTTTTAAGGAAAATCATCTACATGTCTAAATTACTATTTTTTCAGCCACTGTTTTTGACTCCCTCAAAAAACTCCAACATATCAAAATGTCCTCTTAGCACAGAGTACTCAGACTGCTTCTGTCATTTATGGATTTTCTGCACTGTCTTTCCATCACTGAAGCTTGTAAATCCAGAGCTGTCACCATTACAACTAACATTTAATAGAAAGCTGCACATAGGTCTTGCTAATCCCCAATACAAGACTTGCTTGACCTCTTTTTTGTGACTAGTAGCTATTAGTAATATGCCCATAACAATTCCAGAATGAAAGATGTCCATGGTTCACAAGTTTCCAATTCAAATTCTAATTTATCTTGTTTTGACAAGAACAGCACTATCTCAGGCATTCATCTACCTATCATTTTATATGGTATAAACCACAGTAGGAAAATTAAATGCAGTAGCAGTATTGCTGCAGTCACAGTAATAAAAGGATATAGGCACGAGACAGTTTATAGGGAGAGGCTGAACACTACTGCCAGTATTATTCAAACAAATGCATATTTGGCTCTAAGCACAAAACTTATTCTTAAATACTAATCCTTGATACAATTACTTAAAAGACTCCAAAATCTCATTTCAATACAGCAATAATTGTCAGACTTTTAACCATCAATAGTAAAAAGACTCAAGAATCACTGATAAAAAGGCTCACCAAAGCTTCTTAGGTGCAAGACTAATACACAACTCTCTTAATATTTTAATATTAATTATTTAATTTAATATTAATGCTGATGCTCACTACTAAACACTCTAAACACTTGAGCAGCACTTTATGACTTCAAAAATGGTGCAAAATCAACTAATCAAGGCAACTATTTATTACTATGCTTACCTTTATTTATTCCTACAAAATTTCAAGTATTTAGAACTTAAAAATATGTATTATATTACATGCTGTGAAATACTCCATTGTCTGCCAGGTAACTTAAAGATACTCCATCAATATATGTGAAGAAATAGGCAAACAGAAGGGTAAGCAAAAGGAATGCCTCATTTTCCTAAGTCAGCTTAACAGTACAGTTACCTTTAATTGCATATGGTCTACCTGCACACAGAACACTTTACCTAGTGAACAGCATACACATACAATTTCAAGAAAAAGTATCAAGACGACCTTCTAAAAACTGTTACACACTCAACATCAAGTACTAATAATCTGGCATTAACCTAGGATACAAAGCAAAGAAAAAAAGTATCTTAAAGTATCTTTTGGTTCTACATCTCTCAGAGTTACAGCTATAAAACTGAAGTGTAGCAACATACATTGCTCAAACAAAAATCAAGCAGTAACCTTAATGATCTCTTTCTAATGTTCAGGTGTCATGTAGTTTTCAAATTAAGACCAAAAAACATCCTCAAGCAACAAATGTTCACATTTCTTTGAAGTTCAGCTTACATTTTACCATAATTATTCAAGTTACTCTCCTCTGTCTTAGAATATGGCTGACTACAAACACTGAGGAGTTAAGTAAATGATGGCTACAATACACAGAACTCGTAGAAAGATCAAAATAATTATCGGACAAAGTCTTTTGTCAAAATATTGTGAAGGTGTTGGAGAAACTGAACTAATGTCTAATATCATTAATAAGTAACAAAATAAATAAATAAGAGTAACACCTAATAATACCTCAAATCCATCATAGCAATTTTTCAATGAAACAGAAAGTGTTTTGGTTGATCCCAGCAGACTAAGGAGGACATACAGAATAACAATGTGATGTTCCTTTAAAAAAACACAACTTTTTTTGATGAGCACAATAAGAACTTTCAATGGTAGAGATCTATCCAAAATTCTGGTTCTAGACTGTTCCTGTAGAGACACCCATAGATACCACAGTGAAGTAGTAGCTCCATGAAAGAAACAAATGTATCACCAAATTTTTTTCAGAGAAACATTTGAGGATTTTGCCACTCACAGAATTTCAGTTTTACAGTCCACAGAGACAATTACCACTGTTACTAATCACTAGTACTTTGTGCACAGGCTCTGCTGGGGCCAGGTTTTGAGTTTGTTTCCTTTCACAAAGCAGAAAGCAGAAAACTCAAAGGTGTATTTTGAGGAGAAAAAAAGACAGCTGCAACTAATGTAGCCTTAGAGAGTACTTTTTAGGTATACCTGCAATGCTGTGTCTATATTTTGATGTCACAATAATTAACTAATCCCAGGTGTCAAGCTTAATACTATTATGAAGTGTTTGTTGTGCTAAGGGGCACTAAAAGCAATATTCTTTTATATAGTATGTTACTGTAAGGTTAGAAAAATACGAGCTAGTGAAATCAGTAATTTCATGATAAGCATGATAATTGACAGAAGTTCCTACTTCTCTTCTTAAATGAAAACCATCTTATCTGCTTATATAGTTCCTTCTGATATCCACAAGAGATCATTTTGCTGCGTCATCTGTAACACCTGATGCCAGTTTCAGTTGATTACATTTAGTTGATTATCAGGCTGACACAGAATACAGCAGAAGTTAAAACAGAACTTCAGAAGGCAACAAATCAAACAAAATGTCACCTTTGCTCTTAACTGTGCACACTTTAAAGGTATTTATTACTGAATATACATAAAGCATCTTTCTAATGAAATGTTATTTACACAGTCACCAAACTTACAGCTACAGTGGAACATGCTGAACATCACATAGTGCTTCAAATGCTTCTCAGATGTGTATGTTTCTCCCCTCAAAATCAGAGAAGGTGTAATGGTTCTCTAAGAATACAACAAGCAGCACGAAGATGCCCATAATGAATTCCTTTTAGACAGTACCTCAGTGTTTAGAACATTTGTCTTGGCTCCTGCATTTTAGATTCTCCTCTGACATCTTCAAACTTCTGTGATACTGTCCTGGAGCTCCTCATCACTATTTTGTTCTTTTTGTCTCTTCAGTCACCACTTCTCACACATTTAGTGTTTTCACTCACAAAGGCCATTTTTGTTTAATTTGCATTATATGAGCCATCATAGCAAACAGTTTTAAATTTCCCCTTCCTGTGCTCAGGTCGTATCAAAGTACTTCTAGTAGAAAAGAAATCTGTGTAATTTGGCAGTAATACAGTAGCTTCTATTTAGTTAATTCACATTTTTAAGAAGCACACAGTACAATGCTTATATATATAAACATATAAAACTAGCATATAATGCAAGTAAGCTTGCCTGATTTTCATTGAAGCGGCAAGAAACACTTCTTTTACACTAAGGCCAATCCCAGACGTTTTTAGTTCCTTCTTTAGTATCTTCCAAAGATAAGGCTACCAGGAACATTACCAAAGTGATTACTCTTCCACAGCCTCACAGTGACCTAATTTTTTTCCTCAAAAAGCTTGAGGTAAACATCTAGGCCCCGAAAAATGGGATATTATAATGAGATGTCAAGCAACATGCTACTAACTCCTACTTGTGAGGCACACAGCCTCATCTCTTAATAATTTCTAAATAATATCTCTTCCATAGAAATTAACAAACCTTAGGTGCAGCAGTAATCAGAATATAGCCAAACTATTTATTCTGTAGCTTCAAATTCCTCAGTAAAATTAAACTATACCAAAGGTTTGTTGAGATTTTTTTATTATTATACACTTACATATTTGCTATCTATTTTGTATACACATTTCCCAGAAAATGCTAAATACCTATTATGAAGGAAAACACCTGCTTTCAATTCAGTGTCTGTTTACAAAACTGACAGCTAGCCATATCAGCATTTGCAGACCAACTTCTTTATGCAGAATAATATTTTATAACCAAATTGACAGCAATAAAATGAGCAATAAAAATTGTTACAACTCTCAACTCTTCTGCATGGCTAAAGGGAAAGCTTTAAGGATGCCTAAGGATCAGATTATCCAAATTTCCAAAGAACAAAGTAGAAACTAGAGTGCTCTCCCTGGAGGGGAGGACCAGACACCATCGTATCTGGGAAGAAAGATATTTACTGTAATATGACAGTAATCTAGATTCCAAATGGATTTACAGAAGAGCAAAATAAGGAAAGTCATCCTAAAAAAAATCACAATCACCCTCCTCCTCTAAGATCCACTACGTATTTTACACACTTTATCAAATAAGACATCACATGGAGAAGGTAATCAATGTTACCAAGAAAATGAGCCTCTATATCACATACAGTTCACTGACTGAAGATTAGGACTTTGATATGGACAGGTTGCTCTTTAACTATCACCTATAAGATTAAAAACACTGAACAAAAAAATCCATAGCCATGAAAACAGGTGATTTAACAGTTTCAGGAAACTGCAACTTTTTTCACTACTTGGTAGTTTTAGCTAGAACAGTGTTTTGTTATTATATATCATATAAAGATAGTTCAACTTGATAAGTGAACATGCTATAACGTGCCACAAAATCAAATGAATGTCAAATAATAGGTTCATGCTTCAAATTGTATTGCTTCACTTGCTGTTACAGATGATGAGATCTTCTGGATTACCATGTTTCAGTTCACGATCGAAGAAACTTTAATATCCTATTTCCAGCAAACTTCAAGTCACAGAAAAAGGCCAGGACTTGCAAGGCCAAGCCGCAACATAAACTTAATAGAAGATCCACATCAAAACACTTCCAGAGCACAAGCAGCTGAGCAGCTAGCAGAAAAAATAGCTGATACTTTGGCTGAATACACTGTGTTAAGAAAGTGCACTGCTCAGACATACAAAACTGAAACTGAGGCTCACATTCTATTATGATTTAACCCCACATAGCCCATTGGCTAGTTTAGGCAAGCTGTTCTGGCCTTACTCCCTCAGAGTTTCTTGTCCATCTGCTTGCCAGCAGAGCATAGCAAACTGAAAAATCTGTTTGTCCCAGATAAAACATGCTCACACCTCAAAATTTCTTCAAATTCAGCTTCGAAGTTTTGTCATTGTGAAACAAAATCCAAGCATGTATTTCGAGAAAATATGAACTGAAAGATGACAGTGGTGAAAAACTAGGAAAAAAATATGGCAAACATTGACAAGGTTTTCCCCTTGCAGGTAATTCTGTAGTCTATAACTCAATGCAGTTTTTTTCTACCAATGTGTTAATAAGAAAACAAGATCTGCCAAAAATCTATACTTTTATTATTTTAGTCTTAAATTTAGATTTGGAGGTACAACCACATTGCAATGCACAATCTCTTCTACATTACCAGATGAAGATGGAACTATTCACCTACACCACTAACCAGTCCTAAAGACATCTTTTTAGAAGTATCTCTAAAACCAAGGGAGATCAACATCCATCCAAAACGAAACTGAGATTAAAAACCAAACCAAGTATCATGGAGAATAAAGGTCTGAATAACATTTATTATTAAATTTCCTGTCACTATTAATTTAGCTCTTTCATACAATACAGATTTGATCAATACATTCATTGTTTTCAATGTTTATGTAATGATTTTGAATAATGCAAAACTAAGTCTATCCACAAGCGCAGAAAAGTCTATCAAGTTAGTTGTACAGGTTGCATGCAGGTAAGCAGCATCTTTGGGTGTATTCTTAGAGGGCTAAATAAGAGCCAAAGCAAATTTGCATTACTATGCCACTGTCTGTTACCAGCTGGTGTTGAATTTAGATTATAAATTCCCCACAGACATTCTAACAGTAATAAAAACATAAAATATTACTAATAATCAACATTTACATCTTTAAAATATTTTAAGCTAAATTGCTACAAGAATACACTAACAACAGAAATTAACAGTCAATTACATTCTTTGTAGCCTCCCAGGATGATTCCCAGATGAATGACAAGGTATTCTGCCATCACAGAGGGCTTGACCACCAGTACAAGTAAAATGTATCAACAAAAGACGTCACATCTTTGATAAGAAGAAATAGATGTAATAGGTTGAAACATAAAAAAATCAGATGCAGCTTTTTATCAGCATGCTTTGCTAAAATGTCTACACCTGCTTTTCTTTCTCATCCATGTGCAAAGGCCACACAAAAATATCTGTAACAGACAACTAAAGCAAAAGAAGCTACATGGAAACAGTCTTCCCAATTGTTATGTTTCCATGTGTATCCCAAAAATGATGATAAACAGGAACAGAAAGGTGCATGTACAAATATTCCTGAAAGTGTTTCCTCATTGGTACCTAGTACCTCTAGTTTATCACCTGTGTTATTTTTGAGTGCTTCAGGAACAAGGTTTCCTCCACACTTTTTAGCAAAAACTAATTTTATCAGAGTGCTACTATTAAGCAGATGTGCCACATATTAGCAACGACAAATCCACTTACTTTTTTCTCCTTCTCATGATGTTTATCCTGAGAGTGAGAGGAAGAATCACTTAAACTTTGATCATATGACCTATTAGATCCCCGTTTGCTCTTTTTCTAAAAAGAGAAAACATATTTATGGATAGAGAAAAGGAACCATTTGAATAAATAAAAAGTATAAAGCATTTTAAATGAAAAGATGCCCTACTGTTTGAAGAAAAAATAAACATCAGTTATGGAAAACCTGACAAATTATGAAATAAACTAAGACTACCTAATGTATACCAGGAAAAAAACCTCAATCCTTTTATTGACTTTTACACCTCCTGCAAATTTGCAAGAGATGCATTCCACAAAGAAATGAGATATGCCACTTTTTAAAGGTTAAAAGATGCTAAACGCATTTCAAGTTTTTGCACATAAAACAGAAAAGATGCTGTTCAAATGAATATCACATGAAGTCACAGTGCTAGCAATGCCACATACTTGAAATGCACAGTGAGGTAGCTGTTTTATAGCTTTGGGATTTATTATTCAAGTGACCTGTCTGCCATATTTTCATTAAAATCATCTAAATGATACTGAACATTATGTAAATGTACACATGACCAAGCAGCTGGCATAATTGTCTGTATTTCTGTAATGTTTGAGCCTCATCTGGGACTAGCAAATGTTTTATGCTAGGCCAGTGTTCAAAATGTTTGTTATTTTGTCATAACTGAGGTAGCGCTATAAAGACACTTTAAGTCAGTGCTTTGCCAGTCAAATTTGTCACTGGTATAGTAGATACATGCTACCCACCATCTTCAGGAGTAAGTACAAAACAACTGTATTTATCAGGTATCAACAGTCACAATAATACTAAAGAAACACTAAAACACTTAAACAATCTTGCCAGTCTAACCTGTCAAATACAGAGTTACAACTTTGTCATTAAACTTGCTTTTTAAATAAACATGTATGCTCTTTATCAGGGCAGCCCTGGAACATTCAAAACAAATGCCTAAGAATCTAAGAGCTTGCCTTCACTGCTAAGTAACAGATTGGTTTTGTTCTTTTTGTAAACTTATCTCAAAACAATTTTTAAAAAAACCTTAGCTTAGTAAGGGCCTAGAAAGCCCTGACATCTTCATTATGAAGCAAATTCATCAATATTTGCAAGAACATAGACCTAACTTCATCAGGCTTATCTTCTAGAAAGGTAGAATGTTTCATTGGCCCTGAATTTTTACGTCAATGCCAATCTATTCAAAAGTCATCCAAGTATTTACCTTTTTTAGCAGTGAAAACAAGTAATCATCAAGTTTAACTATACTTACAGCAGTATCTGAACATATATATATATATATATAATGAATCTTAATACAATATTCATAAACAACATTTTTAGACATCATTAAGTCCTTCAAGTCCACACACTCACACATCTACACAGAAACAGATATCTGCAACTGTCAAACTGATAAGAAGTGACAGAAAAGACTCCGGAGGTCTGATCCAAAACCTATTGGGGTAACAGAAATTTCCAGCTTCTTTATTTGCTTGTTTGTGTTTTAAAATTCACATCTCATGAAAATTCCTTGAGATTGTGTTTCAGAGAATTTACAGGCAGAGAATACCCACTGGCTACAGAGTGAAAGATAGAAGAAAAGGAAAAATTTTTTTTTTGTTTTAAAGAAACAGAAGCAAAAAGAAATAAAGGGCTTCTTTATTCTCTAATATACCGGAAAACCGGTAGTACTTTCTAGATTACTACAAAATGGACTGAATTCCTAGAAGCCAACTAATCAAATAGTAAAAGAAAACATTACAGGAAATTTATTAAAAAAGCCATTAAATGTGCATGCTATTTCTGGCAGAGGGGAAAAACCCACACATCTAAAAAGTAACCACTTATAAAAACACTTTCAGCTAGTACTTCTGTAACTGTGATTAAAATATTGTTTTAATGAAATAGGATCTACTTTCTGAGTTACATGAAAATATTAGTTCTAATGTTAATAGCAATTCAGAATGAAAAAACAAGTCAGTGACATTTATGTACGGAATTTAACAAATACATACCAGTTTACTAAAATGGTATTTGCAGTAGCCACAGTATTGGACGTTATCTGCACCGTTGCCCTCTTCTTCACAAAGAAGTCCTGCAAACTGTGCACTAAAAAGAAACCAAACAACATTCAAGAAAAGAAATTTTATGTCAGCTTGCACCAAAACATCACAACAGATAACACAGAAATATATCTGTTTTTAACAGGAGATATTTTACCACAAGTGACTTCTAATGGCATGTGAGCACATATCTAACCTTTGTAGCCCAGGGAAAAAAACATATGGTTTACACTTTGGCCTGCTGCCTTTTTCATAGTCTTTATGCCACTCACACAAGCTTACAACTTTAAAATCTACATTTCTTCTAGAGCTCCTGCCACAAATCAATAAACCAAGCCATTTACAATAATTCTTAGCTCAAATTCAAGCCAACAACTATCTATGGAAAGAACAGTTTTTAACAAAACCATACCATAGATCCAAAAAAGAAATTTTTCTGAACCTGCACACATCCTTCTCTGCATTGCCAGGAAAAATTACCACTTTTGGGGTTTTTTTAATACATTTTCAATGACATAATAAATCAAATCATATTTATTGGTTTAAAGGACTGTAGCAGGTTAATTTCTCCTAAAAAAAACACAAGATTTCAAAATTTCCATGCCTGAGCTAATCATTACCTTATTCTACTACATTTTTTCATATCAAATGTGCTTTTCACCATTTGTAATGCTGATTTATTTTCTTTATCAAAACCAACATTGAAAAACCAAATATTCCGTTTCACTTTCCATATCATGTTCACTAGCATAATAACACATGGCTGCAGTCAAAATTATGAAGCAGAGAATTAAAATGAAAGAACACTATATAAGACAGTTTACTTTCATTGCTTTTTAAAATCACCTTCCCCTCACATTTGTACATTATGTTCTTGGGCAATCCAGAAACATTGCTTCCTAAATACATGCACACCTACAACAGATGCTGTAAACATTTAAGAGGATCTCTTTAAGTAAAGATTTCTCATTCTAAGCTTGCCATACAAAACCAGATGGACTCAAGCTCACTCTTCCTTAAGACATTGATACAACTTGCCATGAATCTCTGTCTTCTGTAGTTTTCACATTTTTCTTTCAAAGTTCTAATATCAGCCTCTCAATATCCTGAGTCACAGTACTCTCTGGCTATGGAACATTTTATAGTATGTATCTGGGTTTTTTAGAATTAAAAAAAAAAATCTAAAAATTGGTAAGATAAATACTTTAATTTTGAATCTAATTCTCATGTTCTTTATAGCCTTCACTGAAAATAGGGTTTGGAAAAAACAAAAAAGATTAAAAGGTCTCTTGTACACATCCAAGTGTTGGAAAGAAAAGAAACCTTTTAATCCAAACATTTGGATATAAACACTTTTTAACATTTGTAAGTAACCTCTTTACACATTATGCACACTTTGAGGAACACAATCCATTTCCACCATGAAAAGAAACTTAACATTGGTCACATTCAATGAAAAAAACAGATGCTTATGGAAGAATAAAACCTGCCAGCTAGTCAAGCAATTAAAAGAAAAGAGCTGCCAAGAAATCACCATCTAAAGTACAGAATTATATCCTTTAAGATCTGCACAACACATTCAAAGTATCACTTGATTAGATTGAAGAAAATACATTTAAGTAAATAGATGTGTAAATATAATTTCCCTGACTGAGCTGGTCACAGGGAAGCATACTGGGGCCCTCATGAAAGAAGTGGTTAAATCCATAGATTATGTATCTAGACAGTCTGTGTAAATCTGATATCTATTGCAAAATAGCTTCTGCTGCATTGGGGGAAAAAAAACCCAAAATACAACAAGTAATGTCTGTTACTTTTGGGGTGGAACTCCTTTTGCCTTCTTTTACCTGTTGACATATGGTTTAATCTAATTATCCAACCTCTTTTCAAAGCCCATAAAGTGAGACAAGCATGCCCTTAACATAAGCAAACCTAAATGAATCAGATGTTGGAATTCAGTTGATTTTCTTCAACGGTTATATGTGAAACCTAAATTAATAGTTCAGGGTAGATGTGTACCATTTAGATAAAAACAGTGAGGTGAATTACTCCCAAATATTTGCAAATCTATACCAGAAGGGGTGAGTCTAGTGCATTGTTATGTATAGCTCAGTAATTTTTCCCATTGTTTTTCCAAAAGTAAACATCAAATCAGTTAGCAGGTAAACGATGACTTCACATTCTCGTACTCTATAAACTATCATGTAAGAAAAATAATGTAAGACAAAAAAAAAAAAAAACCAAAACAAACAAAAACCCCTAAACCACTTAATCACAGGAGCACACAGCATTTAATAAAACCCATGGGAGTATTATTACAACAGCTTTTGCAGTTCACAGCAATGTCTATGTTGCCAGTGCCATATTGTTAGCAAACTCTTATTGTAATGAAGTTAGATTTCTACACAAACCACTCTACTGTATTTCTTTACTCAGAGTTCATTCTGAGTTATTCAGCTAGTATATAAAGACTTTTTCATTGCCTTGTGTGCTTTGATTCTGGAACATCAGAGTTGTTAAATAACAAAATACACTTACCATGTTACATGAAAAGCTTGTCGACATCCATGTTTATTACATGTCATGCAAGCACCAGTGGCTGCTTTACTTTCTCTGCCTTGTTCATCACAAATATAGCAAGTCTATCAAAGAGAAAATACTTAACATGACAATAAGAATACAAATAAATTCTGTGTCACTCACAGGAGATTGTAGCATGAGAACTATTGGATTTTGCAGCTACATTTATGTAATGCTAATGATGTTTGATTGCAAAAGGAGATTGTCTGGTAGACACTTGGGATCTGCGTAACACTTCAATGCTAAAGCAGTACAAATACTAATTTACTTAAATTCTATAGTGCTATTCAACTAGCCAAACAGTTAAACAGCCAAAGGTTAATAACATTATGCTTCAAGTTTTTTTCCTGCTTTCAAGTTTGTGTTTATGTCCTTTTAGGTCACCATCGTTTTCACATCCACTCAACATCACCTGTAGTGGTAGTATTCAGAAACACCAAATTTGAGTGTGTGTTTAATGGCACCAAACACCATATGTGCTTATGTCCACAAAATCACATATAGAAAAACTGCCCACCTAAAAGTTAATCTGTACAATTGGTGTAACGAATTTTCAGAAATCTCCTAACATGCTTCAATACTCATATGATGCTTAGTTACCTTTAATCAGATATTGTGTTTAATAGAAAAGAACCTTCTGTAAACAAAGCTTAAATTAGTATATCAAACCCATTTCAACCTTAAAAACAAGATAAAATGAAAATAAGCAGTCTAGTACCTGAATACTTCATGGAATTTCTGTCCATGTGTCACTGGGATACTATGGCAATTTAGAATATTTTCAAAAATCTTCTCAGTAAAATGAAAAAAAGACAAAAAGAATCTCAAATCTTTCTCATTATTCAATACTTTTTTTCCTATTTATTTTTTAACATGAGGCCAATAAACATGAATACGTAATGCACACAGGCTCACTGTTATACTAGACACAACTACAATCTTTCATCAAAATTTCAGGGAGAAACATCAGGCAAAAAAATCTTTTTTTTTTTACTGTCCTAGTTACTGAAATGCCATTTAGCAAGACTCTATCGTTTCACATTTATGTGTAAAATCTAATAATTTAAGAACAGATTCTTAATGAAAGTATCCTCTGGAATTGGGGAAGTCAAGTGTCTGGTTTTAAGTGAGAGAGAACCTTATTGAGGTAATAAATATCAATGACACAACTATTTCTACAATTCTGTAGAAATCTCACTACAAGATCGTAGATGATCTTCTCCTCTCTCCCCTCCTCCCCCCAAAAAAATAGGTCCTTATTTAAACTATAACTGACTTCTTGCAACTGTAGTACAACCTCCCTTTGGTGAGGCAGAGAATGAGCAGAATAATAAATAAAAAGAACATTGATCATGAGTAGTAAAAATACAGTTTAAGAAAAATAGACCAAGGTACTACTGAAATAAAAGATTAATCAGTATTACTCAAAAAAAGATATGAAAATGAGTGAAAGTCTGAGATCAGAATAGCCTTTTACAGAGGTATTTAGAACAACATTTAACACAAAACATTAGCTAACTAAAGTGTTGTTGTTAACATAAGATACTCTAGGGTTGGTGAGTCATTCTTGTACCATTTCCAGAAACCTTTTCAAAAGCATTAAATCAAATAGCTAGTATATCCTAAAATCACAACCCTATATCGTAACATTTGAAAGATCAAAAAGAGGATAATCTTATTTAATTCTTTGCCTTGCTCCCTTTGTACATCGAGGTAGCGTGTTCAGATAATTCAGACGTTTCACAAGGTCTGAGACTGAGTGCTCTTTAGCTTTCTATACCATGACCTGACACATTTAGATTTTAAGAATAAACAAGGTCATGATCTATCAACCTCATCTGAGGAACTATATTAAGTAAATTCATACGTAAGGTACCTCTATAAACAGAGTATGCAATATGCACATTACATTTAGTCGGCCATTCCGTGTAGACCTTGTTTTTCAATACTACAGACTACATTCAGGGTCTGTGTTTCAGGACCCCTTAAACCAACTTACAGTAAAATAACTTAAAAATTACTAACAAACAAACAGCTACCTTACAGACAGGTTTAGACACAAGGTGGATTGTCTACCCAGTTTAACAAGGTGAATGACATTCTTTCCTTTGTACAATAGCCATGAGAAGTTTAGAATCTGGTTCCTAACCTTCCAAATGAAGTGGGGACAAAGTAGGGTCATCTTTCCATTTCAATATAGAGAGTAAATTCTCTCTAAAGCTGAGTTCTACCTTCTCTTAAACACATAATTCCAGAAGCCTGACAACCTTTCTCTTTCCCAAAGCACAAAAAAGACTTCTGTGCATGTGCAAATCCATGCAATTGCTGCATTGTCTCTGAAATCTCTAGAATGGAAAGTGTAAAGCTCTGTGTCTCACCACCTACAGCAGCACTGCTCTTCAGAGCTCTTCAGGGAAGAGAGTACTTAATAAGTTCTCCCAAACTTAATGGAAAATAAACAAAACATTACATAAAGCTTTTGTCTCAGAAAAGAAATTTTACTGAAAAAAAATGAAGAAATATCCTGAAGTTTCTTCAATGGCAAAACATACATTTTGCAAAGCTGCCTTTATGATTCTGACAATATTTTTCTTCAAAGATTCAAAACATAAACCTTCTTTGCAAATGCAAAGAGAAAAATGAAGATGAAGCAAGAAAAATTTTGTAAAATAAAAAGTAATCATTTACTCATAGCAGCTACTCAACAGCATTCCCTGCTCACAGTATCAAACCTAGGAGCTGTACAGCAATTTCTCATTATTGCCATGAATATTGAAACAAGTCTAACAGCTGTCTTTGCTACTAGACAGTTCAAGAAACTCCAAGTGCACTAATTTTTTAATCGGTTCTTAAAAGAGGTTCGAAAAAGTAGTAATTATATTCAATTACCACATACTTTCAAATGAACCTGAAAGAGACATGAAAAGCTCATGTAAAATAAACAGATATTATGCATGTCTATCTATCCAGGGAATAATAAACATCTACTAAATAGAAAAGCAATTACTAGCCCATTTCTTTTTGGAAGCAATTGTGTAAGTTTTCCTGTTAGTTAACCTACCAATCAATTCATTCAGTGGACTCATTCTGTGATGTGATACTTTTCATCCTAGAAGCAGGTAAACTTTAGAGATATAGCAGAAAATGTCTTTATATTGACAGGTCTCATGCTTTAGTGTCTGCTGTGTTTCTTGCATTTAAGATCAGGATTTCAGTGTTTCACCAAAAAAAAAAAGTGCACAGAAAAAAATGTGTAAATAGGTACAATCTCCTGGCGAAATTCCAGTGATGCTTGTCTTTACTTTAAAGACTGCAGTATAAATTCTCATGGTAATTTTCATTGGTCTATTTTTCCCCAAATCCATATGATAGCATTCTGTATGTATCCATTTGCACACAGAGAATTATTTAGGACTTCACAGGAAATAAAATCTTTCTTAAAATCATTCTATTTCAATCTGATTTGACAGACAGAATGAAATTAGCACTAAGCCCCTCTAGAAAGAAAAATAACTCTAGACATTTTTTCCTAATTATGTTTACACTCATTTACATGTGCAACAAATGTTTTAAGAATTCTTTGCCATATCTACTTCTCAGAAAAACAGCTTTTCTTTCCCTTTCGCCCCAAATTGATAAAGTCAGAGTTATATCTTTGACAAAGTTTCTGATCTAAAAAAAATGTCTAAATGAAATAAACACTAGTAGTATACAGTAGCATGGGAGGTATGGGATGAAATTATTGCAGGCTACATGAAAAAGGAATTAGTAGTTGTATTGGTTTGGGTAGTATTGCTCTCAAACTAGGAAACTTGGGAACTGATGGCAATTTAGCCACTGCACTACCAAAGTCACCAGTGGCTACAGATTTATTAAAGAATCTGGCAGAGTCCCCTGTCAGCAATTGCCTCTTAAATTCTGTGCCATTAGAACTGGACTGAAGTTGGCAGTGAAGTTAGATTGGTTCCAGGAGGTTTGCTGCAGCAAGTGCACTACAGCCATTTCTCTGATTCCCCTGAAATTCACAACTGCTGTCTGCCTGAACCAAATAGATCAAATACAGACAGCAAAAGCTCAGTTCTGTATCAGGAGAGAACAAGAATAATTGTAATTTGAAGGCTAGACGTTTGCCCACAAAGCTTCAAATTTCTGATACAAGTTCATTACATCTTACAATATACTGTTGTAGTGGTCTGTATGATAGTAGCTTTCAGCAGACTGTTAGCATGGAAAATCATCCCAAATGACAACATCTGCGGTAACTAGAGCTACACAAGACCAGAAACTCCATCTACATAATATGTATGGCACTAGTAATTACCTAGCCAGCAGAAAAAAAATAATCATGGTAACTACATACCAATAAAATGCAAATTAAAATTTTAGGAGTAAAAACTATACATCATGTATTTGGAACAAAATCAGTCAAAGAAATAAGCAAGTTCAGTTGTAACAAAAAGAAATTAAAGGACTTAACAATCAACTTAGATCAACAATGGACTTAGTGAACGAGTAATACTAAAAGACACGAGGTACATTTTTTCAAGTTACAAGGACTTATTCATCTAATATTAATTACCATCAATGCAAATCATCTAAGATAAAACAAAATCCAAAGTGTTGTATGATTTTTTTAAAGTATATTAGGGAAACACCACTACTACTCAAGTAAAAATCTCAGAGAGACATGAACAAGACTGGTTTCTCTGTAGGCAGAACACAAGAGATCATGCATGCATTTCTCTTTTACCTCAGTATCCACAAATCACCATAAAACAAAGTAAAAGAAAGAAACTAAAGGTAAAAAGAAAAAAAGAAGAACACTATGTACTAAAACTAATCAGAAATTTAGACAGTTTGCTGTCTACAGAAGGGAAAAGACAAAGAAGGATATAGTTGAGTCTAATGATGAAGAGGTAGCACAAAGCAAGAAAAATGTAACTATCAATATAGAACATTAATAAGCTATTTTTACACTGCTCTGCCTTTAACAGAAAGTTTTGCCACACTTTATAAAACATTCCATCTCACCAACACTTTTTTAGGAGCAGCTCTTCCAGTAGCAAATAATCCCACTAAAGTTAATAGTGTTTACAAAGGCAAGCTTTTGCCTTAATATATTAACACAGCTTTTTGTCCTAAAAGAAATGTTTATGAACATGTTTATGTTCATATCAATACTTAAAACAGTAGGACTTAGCAGTAAGTAATAATAACATTTCAAATAAGCTGTAATAATATTTTAACCTATGGGAAATATTTCACATTCCTTTCAAAATAAACTGTTATTCAAAGATCACGATATTTTTAATTAACAAAACAGTCTCTAATCTGTAAAAGAATAATGAGACATAGCAGAAAACCTTACAGCTTAATTTACAGCTTTAATGCAGCTTCCTTGAACTTATCATAAAGTCATTGCAGAAAACATCCAGCATTACTGCATACATTTACAAATTATCAATAAAGTGCATGCTAACAAGGGCTGCTTTAGATTATTAAAATTAAATAAATACATTAGACATAGATTAAAATACACATAATTATACCTTATTATAACGATCATGAGGAACAGACTGCAACACGATAGGTTCCATTGTAGAAACATTTGCAAACTGCACCTCGGGAATGTACAGAGCACAAACCACATGAGCCCAACCTACAAAAAGTTATAATTGGATTTAATTTTAATGTTTTCTAGAAGCTCAAAGGACATTTCACTTATAATACAAAGAATCTTACACAACAATTTTTTCCACAGACTATTTTAACTGTTTAGAATATTGCAGATAAGTCATGTTCACATTTCATTTCATATTAATCAAAGTTTAGATGAGCTGTAATATATTTTTTTTCAGTGGAGAATGTAAGTAATATTCCATGAAATCCAAATGCTAATGATTTATACAGAGACACGTAAACAGAAAAACAGGTAATTTCTTTCCATTTCTTGGATTAACATAGTTATCATGTACAAAGCTATGCAAATTGCTGCAAAAGAGGAAGATCATCTGAACAGACAACTATTCATGCAAGCATTGCTATCATAGAAGACTTCAGTGAATACTTCTACTTAAATAAAGTTATTGTAATTTGATAGACTCTTCTTTCTATAGAAAGAAATCTCGACACACATTCCCCCACATTCCTTCCATCAAATCTCTTCTTTTCCTTCTTTAAAGATGTGATCAACTCATTTTTTTTTTTCATAAGAACATCAATTCCTACATTCAGTCCTGTTCTAATGCATTAGCTTGGGGTAATCAGTAAATGCTTAGTTACTTACCATACTGTGCTTTAACAACATTTCAGGAAGTAAACATTTCTAACTGTCTGACATTTGGCTGGATAGAGGCAGGGGAAAATATCGATTCAGAAAGAAACCTACTAATTTTAAGGGTTTTTTTTTAAATACTAAAATCCTGAAGTTTTTTAGTTTGTTTCCATGAAGGACAGGTTGCCATAACTGTAAATTCAGCAGAAGCTGCTACATAGCTAACCCAATATACTGATATACTGACACCGGTAAGAGGATTACAAGAGTACGATCACATAGTACAGGGCTATCTCATCTGAAAGTGAATTTTGTGTGACTAATCATTTAGCATGAATTCTGTTCTTTCTCAATAGGAGAACTAAAGTCTTTTGTCACAAGACCTTCATTACACCTTAAAAATAATTGTGCTTTTCTCCTGCTGAGGTTAACTTGTATGCAAATATTAAGGACATAAAATGACAGACTTGCTTAACTAGATGATCTACCTGACTATTAATTAGGTAAACAAGGTACATTATCATCTTGCAAATGCATTCTATAATGAAAAAACCCACCTTACCAGCAAAAGAAGCTCTCACACAAAACAGACCATACTGCCTCACTGCAGATCTTTCAGAGGTTTGTTCTCATCTTCATTTTTTTTCTTTTTAACTACTCTACTTAATTTAAAGATTCTTAATTTCTTCACCCAACTATACCTTAAGTCTTAGTTAAATGTCAAGTTGTACTTACAGTAGTATTGTTGAGACTCTGGAATGGTATTTAGTATCTGGAATCACATATGTACTTTTTTTTCTTTACTTAAGTCACAGTCTTTTCTGGTTGTTTCAAATTAATTGGTGTCCTCCCTCCCCATTTACTAATTCAGTAGTTCTAATTTGTATAGAAAATGGAGAGTGCACACACAACTGTTACAGATAACATGTTACTTTCCCATATTCAATCTGCAATTAAATACAGTATCTGTGCAGCTTCACTGTTTTAGTCACAAATAGTTTGTAGAATTATTCTGCACAGAAAGAGCATGAGACTAATGAAATAGTAAGGAAAAGAAAGTATAAACTGCCAACTTGATCTGCTTTTAAAATGTTTCCAACAGACTACTGTAAAATTACCATTAACAGACAGACTGAAAAAAAGCTATAAAAACCACAGCCTTTTTTTGTTCTCTCCTCTACTTGAAATATCTTCAGGGAATAAGTGTTTATAAGGACTTTCCTAAGACTTGCAAACTGCCCTAAGCTAGAGTCATCTTACTGAAGACAGATAAGAATAAATGTTAACATGATGTTAATGGTGAACATTTACCTTTAAATATCCTCTCAATAAATTAAGTCAAAAAGAAAAACCATTCAACTAAACAAAGTCATTAAACCAGTAGAAAAAGTAACACTGAAATTTTGGAAAAAACCTCTTCAGTTAGTTAAACAAACAAGTGGTAAGAGCTTTTATTTCAGATGTAATTAAGTCTGTACTCCAGTTACACTTATTCATAATGAAAAATTATTATGTAAATATACCAGACACCTTTTTTTAAAAATTGCTTACTAAATCAATTTGAATTTGGGTAAGTAAAGAATTTTCACTACAAGAAACCAGTTTCAGAAGTAATTTTACCTGACTATTACTCTGTCACTATAAAAAAAAAAAATAAGCAACATAACCAGAAACCTACAAGCTCAATACAGTCTGATTTCAAAAAATATAAAGCGCACACCCAGGATAGCTGTGGGCAACAGTACATATCTTTCATGAAAACAAAACCAGTATCTATATCATGAAACAAATTAAGCGCCATAGCACTAATGCACTTTCTAACAAGGGGTCACTAAGTGCCAAAGGAATGGAGGACAAGAGACCTTCTCTGTTGCTTTCCATCTGAAGCCTTTAGATTCCAGGTAAACTGACTTTGCTGAAAAATTAGAACTTGTACAATAAAAAATTAACCATATGGGAGGTTGCAACACCCTTATGTTACCAACCTCACATGCTGACATAGTAGAAGAGTAACTCCAGCATCAGCTTCCACTAGTGCTCAGACCCTACACACAACTGTTTAAATGTTCCTTTGTCCAAAGACTCTTTTATCTTTGTTCATCTTTTGTCCAAAAGACTCTTTTGTCCAAAGACAAATGATCAAGGAAGACACGTAATATTATCAGAGAACACCACTCAGCTCACCTAGGAAAATCATGAGGCAGAGACTCAGCAGCTCTCCTTGAAGAAATAATAACGAATGTATTTTTCCATAACAAGTGTGGTTAAGGACTAGTTGTCTAAATGTGCAGTGGAATCTCTGATCTTTGGAGAATTCATGGTCTGTAGACTCCTCCACATTTTTCAACTTAAGAGAGGCCAAGAAGATTCAGTTTTGTCATGTAAGGACCAGACAGCAGCCGAGAAAAGTAAGCAAACATCACCTTTTTCTTAAGCATCAAAAGAGTAGTCACTGGTGCTGCCAAGAGTAAGCAAGGAAGTAAGGACACCTATAGTCAAAGCCTGTCCTGTCTCATTGATGGAAGAAAGGCAGACTCTACTTTTAATGTTCTCCACAACTCAGAGTACTCTTGACTATATGACACAGAAAGAAAATGCCTCCTCGGTCCTCTGCTGCCACTTCCTTCTCTTTGACAACTCCTCTCAGGCAGAGCACAAAGCTCAGAATCCCAACTGAGGAAAGTACTATTGCTATGTTCAAAGTTGAGTGCTTTTTGTCTGCTGTTTCTTACTGGATATCAACAGCCTACTTTGTCTGCAGAGATAATTAAACACCCTAAAGAGACATCACATCCTTCCAAACTATACACACAGCTGATGAAACGAGAAAGCATTTATAAGGATTTATGATACGTAAGACTACATTAAAAAACACTTTTCAATTAACTACATCTAAGCCTTAAAGATTATGCTGTAAACTACCTACTCAATTCACTTACTACATTATTCTTGGCTATCAGCTTCATCAGCAACTATACATTTTTTTTTCCAAAGACAGA
Source organism: Urocolius indicus (assembly GCA_013401255.1). Classification (NCBI taxonomy): domain Eukaryota; kingdom Metazoa; phylum Chordata; class Aves; order Coliiformes; family Coliidae; genus Urocolius; species Urocolius indicus. The sequence goes on from WBNH01012630.1 coordinate 209,046, forward strand.
CACATTATTAAATCCAGTACTTTTGAGTTCTCCCAATATTTAAGCACGAAAATACTGTTGTACACACATGTTTTAAAGGTCTTTTTTCAACTCCAGTAGCACTGTTCTACACATTCAGTAACTTTTTTAAACATTCTCATTAGTTTCTGTTGGAAATGAAATTATCACCATTCTTCTTCACCAAAAACACCACACAGAACTAAAAACAGGATAACAACAGGATTCTTAATTGTTCTCCAAACTTAGCCAAGAACTCATGCCATTTCTCAGATTACTTCTCTTCCAAATGAGCTTATTAAAACCATCTGTATAAACCGTACCGTTTACTATTTAAATCAATGATAAAATTCCATTCACTTTGGTTGTGCATGGTTTGCAGTCAAATAACTGGACACAGATTTATTACTCCTTCTAATTTCATTTATAAAATTTACAGTAGTTGCTAACAAACTCTTATTATTCCCATTGAATACCTTAAAACTCAGTTTACTTTTGTTTTCACCTCCCTTTCAGGACAGCTTTAACTGAGAAGGAAGCAAGCCATATATGTTTTTACAAATGCAGCTAATGGCGTCTTGCAAAATGTTCCTAAAATATTCCCTATCCTCAGATTTTTTATTATTATTATTTGATTTATTACTTTTTCATCTTTAAAAAGGTCACTATTTCACATATGTGCTTTCTTAATAATAACATTTTTTAGCAGAGGACAATGCCTGGCTTGCTTACTTTAAAATATACTTAAGCTTTAGCTTAAAGTAAAAAAAATAAGAGAAGTGTGAGGGTGATGGAGAAGTGGAACAGGCTGCCCAAAGGGGTTGTAGAGTCTCCTTCTTTGGAGGTCTTCAAGACCCGCCTGGACATGTTCCTATGTGACCTGATCTAGGTGAACCTGCTTCTGCAGAGGCGTTGGACCAAATGATCTCTAAAGATCCCTTCCAACTCCTACCATTCTATGATTCTATGACTCAAATCAGTCACTGAGTTTGCTTGCTTTCTGTGCATTCATATCAGAACTGCTTTCCCCAAAAGAGCTGAAGAAAAAATACATGGAGCTACCATGGGCTAGCAGATTCACTGCCTCTTCCTTTAATGATGCAATACTCTACAATAATCAATGCCTCCATCCAGAAATTGTAAAATGTCATCAAGATTTGGTTATTACTTATTAAAAACAACTTAAGTGGACAGACAAATTAAAATTAAATATATTTACTTCAACTTTTTTGGGGAAATGCTGCTTATCTTAAAAAAAAAAAAATACACCATGCTTTTTTTACCCCTTAGTCCTCAACCTGATGAATTTATTATTCTAGCATAGAAAAACCTTTCTTTGTTGAAATATTAGTTTCTCATTAGGGTTGCTCTAGGTTGTAATTTAAGGATACATCTCAATCCATCTGAACTGTGGGCTGTCACTAAAAGGTAACACTCTTTACTTCCAAGCAAACATCATTGCATTCTCTCTGCAGTATAAGTTTGAGATGTAGCAGGGCAGGTAAGATTTTTTTCACTAAACTTGTGGGAAAACAAAAGTTAACTTTCCAGTAAGATCAGTAAATAAGTCAATGCAATGCACATTGAGGTCATACGACCACCACACACAAAACCACCAATGCAGAAACACTCACAGGAAAACCACAGTCCGCTCCTTTCAGCAGAGGTCAATAGCTGTCCTAGATTACATGAAACTGCACCCTCAGTTTCCACAACTATCACTTCTGTTGACTGACCTTAAGATTCAGCTCTGTCCCGCTCTGAAAGGTGAATCCAGCAAACATATACAGAAGACTGTTACTATCTGCCAGAGGGCAAGATTTAGTACTACTTTAGACCTTTAGGTAAGTGTCTCTTCATTAAGGCATTCTGTACACTGCTGGTGTGACCCTGACCTTTCCTTCCTGTAAAGACAACACAATTTTCAGAAATCTGTCAGCTTAAATTACTGTCTTTTTCTTCCCCTAGTTAAAACAGTTTCAGAGTTTGCTACAGTTAATACAATATTATTTACTATATTGTTTAATCTATTATTTTCAAAGATGGGTAAAAAGATGGTGCTCACACACTAACCACTAGAGTTCTCACCACTGCAGCTGGTAGTCAGCTTTACCACTGGGTAAACAGAATGAAGGGACAATTTCCGTAAAACAAAATCAACAACAAAAAACACCTGTTTGTCTATGAAGAAAAGGCTTTACCCTACAGAGACCTACTACAGAACTTCACCAGTCTCCACTTATCAATGTTTGTTTCTTAACTAAAGAACTGGTACTTCAGAAAAATTCACTTCTGATATCATTCAGCAACACAACAAATAGTTGTTTTTTGAAACAGTTGCAAATAATATTCCACTGGTCCACCAATAGCTTTTATAATTTTATCTGCATGCTATGGCGTTAATGATTCTCCTCCTCCTCTCTCTTTTATACAATAAAAGGAATGTTATAAATATTTATCTAATGTTCTAGAAAACATTCTCTAGTTATACATGATGATTGCTAGCAATATCTATAATGAATATACACTATAGATTACATAGTTATATGTTATTTTTATGTTACTATTTTTAATTGTCGATTTTTACTGCCTTTCCCACTTTAATGAAAAAAACTATGAATCTGCACAAAAAGACTAGAACTAGGCATATACATCTTGCAAAACACATACACCTGAATGTGTACAAAGTCATTACACCATCCGCATTCTTAGACATTAATACCAAGAAAATTCATCAGAACAGTAAAACTGACAATGAGAGCTGCTGACTCTAATAACAACAAAAGCAATAAGAAAACCTAACATGTAATGTTTTTATGGACTTGGGAGGTACTGAAGCTAACCCAGGGGATGGGGAAGAGGGCCTGGAGGATGACATAAAACCATTGCATTGTTAGCTGGCCTTTTCCCAAGCAGCTGCATGAAAGAAGTCTTGGTGAAAAGTCACACAAAGAATGCTGTTACACAGCATTCCTGATCATCATCCAGAGGAATCAGATTTCAAAGTAACAACTTGTAGAGTAAAATCAAGCCTTTTAGGCTTACAGAAAATTGTGGTCAAAGATTACTGTAAGAAAACTATTTAAACAGGAGATGCATAACATTAGACATAATTTGCTTACAGACTGCACACTTAATATTGTAAGAAGATAAAGGAATTGGGATTCAAAAGACTATAATCAGTTCAAATGATCACGATTTTATTTTGTCCTCACAGAGTGTCAAAAACCCAAAGGAAATGACTGCAACAAGTGAAGGAAACATTACTGAACTGAAAAGGCCCAAAACTGCCAACAGTTCTCAAGTATCTTCAAACAAATGCTCACTTGTTGCTTTTATTTTTCAAAAACATGTGTTTATATTTTGTCCAACTACTAATCCACATAGAGTATAAACCTGAAAAAAAAAAAGCTGACGTCTCTTTCAGTGGCCTCTCACACATAAGATAGCAAGTCAATAGGCAAAGTAAATATCAGGTTTTTCTCCTTTTAAAACAACTTGTATATTCAGTCATGTATTTAAAACCACCGTGGTGCCCTAAATGAACATGAATACCGAACTTAGCAAGGAATTCTGTCAATAAATACATTCAAAGAGAGAAGTTCTTTTTTCAAGTGAATCCTACTTTTCTATTTTTAGTATCAATAAAAAATAAATAAACAAAACAAAGATACAGTCAATGACCTCACAGAATTTATAGACCTGCAGTCTCTGAACACTGAAAAAGTCCTAATGTTTATGTAAAAACAAATTCCACAAAGACCACATAGAGGGAAGACTATTTTTTGTTCACAAAGCTTAGCCACAGCTGTAAGACAGTCAGAGCTACTAGGCAACTAAAACATAAAAACATATTCAAAGCTGATTTCTAAAATTTCTGACCATCAGCTTGATCATAACCATGCAACATCCCACTGCTCTTAACTAATGAATTAAAATAAATATGCAACTATTAATAAGCCTTAGCATACTGAACCCTCTGACAGATAAGCCACATCATGGATATTAGTCCAAACTACACTCAGCTAAATACAAATGTATTGTTTCCAAGATCTGTGCAAGTGCAGGAGCAGAACAATCATTTTCACACAGCGTGAAGAGACTGGACAAACACACACAACCAGACCTTAGCTGCTTCTGTTCAGGGTCGGTTCAGGTCTCTGACAATGGAAAAGCACAGGTGGGACACTGAAGCAGACTACGACATATTCTGCTCAAATTGGGACAGAATGATCTTTCTGGGCTCACTATAGGTTCTGACCATAGTGACAGCAGCTACTACCATCAAGCTAAGAACAGGCAAGCATCTGTGTACTCTTCAGTGTATCAAAAAAGGTTACAAACAACAAAAAATGCCATTTTCGCTTGGAACTTCACTTGAACTCAGTTAATCCTTCTAGATCCAGATACAGTAACTTCACGTGGAACCATCTGCATGAGTTTCCAACACCAAGTGGGATGCTTCCACAACACTGACTAGAAATCACTTGTCTAGTACAGTTACTATTAACTAGGATAACTGAACTTCCCCTGTCCTGCTCCACCAGAAGTTCTCCCACCAGGCATTAACTATAGCTGTAAAAATAGCTAATGCCTCAAAAAGGTAAGCGACCCATGTCTGCTGTTTTCTGAGCAAATGCAGAAAATAGTGCACTCAACTTTAAGAATATTCTTTAGTCTTACTAAAATCAATACTTCTGTTCCAATTTCAGGATCTGTCCAAGTTTCAAGGTACTGTGAATATTTAGGCTAGTGAAAATATTCTGTAATTAATGAGAAAAAATTGTACCAAAAACAGTGAGTCACAAATACATTAGTAGCCTATGTTAGGGAACAATAAATCATACTGTAATCATTTTGCAGTCTAGAGATTCCACGGTATCACATACAGTACATCAGCTTCCCTAAAGTTGCACATTCAGGTATGGTGAAGATTACATTATCATTTGGAAGACATACAGACAACGGGAAAGGAAATGGTCAGTTTTATCTACAAGGAATGCTTAATCAGTCTGGGGTCTCTCATCCTGAAAAGGAGACAAAAGAAGAATATGACAGAGGCCTATAAGAAGAGGCATTGAAAAGGTCAACATAGAGTAACTGCATTTTGTCACTTAGTATCACTTAGCAAGTGCCAAGCAGCATCAAAGGAATCTGTGAGGTAACAGGTTCAAAACAAATCAGCATGCATCTTTGACACACTGTATGGATCAACTGCAAATTGCCTCACCATACATTATAGACACTAAACTTCTGTATAAAAGTGCACACATGAATAGTGTGATGGACTCCTCTTCCATTAAACACAAAAATACCATCTCTGGTTCAAGAAGTCCCAAACTGGAAATATTTGCAGGCTGGGAAAGTATTCTGAAAACTCTCCCAAGAATACAATTCATACTGATAAAGGCAGTAGGCTAAATTTTGTTTGGCTTCTATGATATGCTCCTCTCTTCTTACTATCTCAGGCTGGTATTTTCAAGTTCTGTATAAGATCCATGACAGTACTGCTCCAAGAATGCTGCATTGACAGTATAACTGAAAACTGCAATTCCCTATTTGCTAGATGCTAGTGGAGAACCCAACATCAGCAACTGTACTCACAAGCATGACTAAGGTACAGTAGATGTCTTCAACTGAAAACGTAAAACCTAAAAAGCAAATCTAAAGAAGTACTGATGTCCAGAAAATTAGATTAGTAGTAAAAGGAGAGGGAGAAGGAGGAAGAATCCATACAAAGGAATCAAATTTCATGGCACTTGGAGGTCGGTGAAGCAAAAAAAATCCCCTCACATTACTATTTTCTAGTCAGTCAGTAATACTTTAAAATTACACAAGTTTGATAACCAGGCTATTTTGTCGTAAATATCTTACAGTGTCATAAAGGCAAGATAACACTATTATATAAAAGCTATGAAATTAGGCTGCTTTCAGCTACAGTTGTATAAATTACTTAAGGCAGTTAGTGTACAGGCTGCTGCTAAAAGAATAGTCCTGGCCATTGCCTCTATCAGCATTTGCATGGTCACCTGACTCAGGGATTTCATTTAGTTGAAAAAGAATTCAGAAGGGAATTAAAAAGTTTTATATGCTAGTGCCATCCAAAAGGAGGAAACAACACATAGCAAAGACCCTGTTTGTAGTAACAACATCTCAGTGCAGGTAAAGAAAATCAGGAAACCCAATAATGAAGTCTCAGTAGACCAAAAATTGTAAGATTCCTGACATAAAATATAGTATCTTCAACACTCAAACAAAACACATCTCTTCACATTATTAAAAAGCAATTATTAGAAGACTGTTAGCAAAAGACTAAAATTAAAAATAAAGATCTACAAGAGCAGCAGATCACATTTGAGTTGTCTGCACATTCCGAACAAAACTGCATTAGTTCTCTTAGCTACAAAATGAAGTTACTTGTTGCCAGAAGGCAGAAAGCAGCACAACTTTCCATCACTGACCTAAACTCAATAACTTCTTCACTTGTTCTTAAAAGCTAATGCACTTCAACTATTTCTATACTTAAACAAAGACTTCGTAATCACAAATTTCTAGAGCTGGATCCTTACAAGGTTTTATCAGAAATGTGTGCTTCAAAGTCTTCAGGAATACTTGCATCTTATGTAATTTTAAACTGGCAAGCCCACTACATGACCTTCAATAATACCTCCTTAACACTGAAACTCTTCTGGTACAATTCATTGTTGGGCAATTATTTGAAAGGAAAGCTTCAGATTAAGAATGTGGATTTCTGAAATGCAACACCAGTCGCAGTTCATTTTTTCCAAAGTTCACATGCTCCTGCAAAGGACATTTGGTCCACTGGGTAGAATTTGCTGTATTCAATACCATGTTTCCAGAAAATGAAATACAAATTTTGAAGCCTTCTCTGCTATGAAATTTTCACTGTGAAGCTTTCACTATTGAAAATGGCTGACCAGGAAAATTAAGAGTAGCGACAACATTGTTCAAACTGTGTAATATCTTTGCTATGTAAATGTAAATAATTTTAATCTTATAGAGTAATTCCCTTTCAGCAAAGAATTCATAACTACACTTAAGACAGCTATGAGAGATAACTAACAGGATGCTCAGATCTTTGATGCTCACTGCCAAAATATGTTCTCATAAATTATGCAAAGAAAAAGTTTTTAAATCACCAGAGATAATAGCAAAGCTTTCCAAAATAATACTTTAAGTATAAAAGTATACAACATTTCACAAGAAAAAATAAAAGCCCACAAGTGTCCATCTGCCTTTTCTGAACAAATTAATTCAACACTGCCATATATCAACATGTCTGAGAGGAAGGATAGTCTTAAGGCTAAAGTACTGGGCTGGAACTTAAGATGGTGGTTTCACTGACAACATAGACGCAATAAAACCTCCCAACACTCACAAATGACACTAAGTTCACTAACGTGTTTGAGATAAGCAGACACTAGAATGGTGAACAGTATAGAGTATATGCTACATTGCAGTCAAAGTGTAAATGAGTAAAAGGGTACATCAGCCTGATTCAAGCAGTCTCTGTGTTCCTGCAACTCAACTGCAACAGAAACAGCAAAGCTGCTTAAACACTACACTAAAATACAAATTAGTTCAGATTCTTACATATGCAGCATAGGATCTCAGGAATAGAGTTTACATAGACTGTCCAAATGAAATGCAGAATCCTGATCATACTTTCTCCTCTCACAAGAGAAAGGGCTCAGTATCGAAATGACCAGACTATATACAGATAGACGATGGACAGGAATGCAGAAGTATCTAACAGAGAGAAGACAGAATTCCAGAAGTGATTGAAAAGTTAATTGACATTTTTCACTCATGTCACCTGGCTATTAGCTTAAACATAATCAACGCAGGCTATCCAGTGGAGACTTTCTCTAGCAGTTCAACTCAACAGGAGAGAACTGATGATAACCCGAATGATGAAATTCAAAAGATGAAAGGGACAGGTAATCACCACCGCAACTTTTCAGCTCTAACTTCTTTGTTACAGAACCTATTAGTAAATTAGGCATGAAAGCTATCCTTTGAAAATACACTGGTGTGCTCAGTCTGGGCTACAGACATAAAAATTCCACTTTCTTCCATGAATGGTGTGCTTTCAACAGCTTTCTATAAATGTTCAAATTCCAAGTACACATAAAATTTATTCTTTAACCTATTAAAATCTTATGTTAAAATGTGGTTTCTCCTTCATTGTAACATTTTTTTTTTAAAAAATAAAGCTAAGAATAATTATTTATGTTCTTAACCTACATTCAGCCTAAATTAGACAAACAAAGGTTACCAAAAAAATAGTTCTCCCTTTCCAAGCCAGACAGTTTTAATTTATATTTAGGAACCCTATATTTATTTTTTTTACAGACTTATTTCCTTCATACAAAATAAGAGAGTTCACAGAAAATAAGAATAAAACTTACCCCCATTATCTGTTCTCTTTAAAGCACCATCCTTATGAGGGCATAATTCACATCTCTAGGGAAAAAAAGCAAAAATAAAATAAAATAATGAAATGATCACAGCAGCATTGAAAAAGAAAGCACACACATCAAAACTGTAGCTGACATTAAGGAAGCAACCACTTTTTTTTAAGTTAATGGGTGTGTTTTCTCTTAAAACTTTACTTGAATGCTAATGTTGGTTTGTCACAAACAAAGTTTTCTCCTCTAGACGGTGAAATTATGATATACATTAAAGCCACTCACAGCTCTACTACCAAATTTTTATTCCTGCATTCCACACCCTGGAACTAAGGAGACAAGCCTTCAAACAATATAGCATGGGATTAGATTTATTTTATAAGAAATTTGGGCACAGTCCAAAGACTCCCTACCACATTCCCTTCTTCTAGGATCTCGGAGTTCACCAAGGTGGTCAATCACAGACATGCCATGGCTATCATCAGCACATGTGCACATACTACGGCTGACTTCAGTCTCTGCTGACTCTCACTTACCCTAAGAGACCAAAACCAGTCTCACTTTCTGTCTCAGCAAAAGGACATCATAATTTGACTCATCCTTGAAATTCTCCAAGAGTCCATGTCTGGAAACACAGTTTGACATTATATTCACCTGACATACACCAGGATCACAATAACACAATAACTATCTCTGCCTCTATCAAGTTCCCAATACCAAGTTTATCTCTAAGTGTCCTAGAGCAGCATGAATCAAATCCAAATCTGTTCAGAGATGACAGAAACGGAACAGGTGTGATGCACATTCCACTTCAATTGGTCAAATGACACATGAAGGAACACCATTATAGGAGATCCTGTACCTAGGAATCTCCTTATTAAAACCTTTATGTATTCACAAATTAGAGACAACTCAAGCTTTTGAAGAAACTTAAGACCAGTCTGATCATCAGATGCAAACTTAACACCATGTCCTTCAAATGGAGGAGGACATCCAGCATCCATACAGATCTTCATTGTGTTCCCTGAACAATACTGTTTGCCATTACCAGCTAGCCAGCAAGTCAGCAGATAAAAGGGTCTATGATACTGAAAGTGCCTTAGATTTTCCCAACTTACTCATGGAATGAGAAATTCCCTTCTTGAAATTCATATGGCTAAAGTATATCTTGGGGACTGTCTATTTCTCTTAATCTGTAAGAAAAGTTAAATTAGCAGCTAAGAGGCTTTCCTAAAGAGTATAACAGAGAAGTTACATTGTTTTTGCTCAGTGCACTGGTATAGATAGCTGCACACAGGAAGAACCACCTTCAACACTGTTGCTTTTTGTCTGTTGTTCCATTTCATAGACTCATAGAATGGCAGGGTTGGAAGGGACCTTTAGAGATCATCTAGTCCAACCCCCCTGCAGAGACAGGTCAATCTAGATCAGGTCACATAGGAACATGTCCAATGGGGTCTTGAAGACCTCCAAGGAAGGAAACTCCACACCCTCCCTGGGCAGCCTGTTCCAGTGCTCCATCACCCTCACAGTAAAACAGTTTTTTTCTTATATTTAAATGCAACTTCTTGTGTTCCAGCTTCCTCCCATTCTCCCTAGTCCTGTTGCTAGCTATGTTTGAGTTTCTGCTGAGCAGGGCTTTGGGCTTTCACGGCGTCAAGGCCTTTTCTGCTTCTTACTGCCCTGACAGGGCGTGAGCTGGGAGTGCACAAGAAGCTGGAAGGAGACACAGGGGACTGTGAGGACTGGGTTAAGGATCAGCTGAGCCGTCTGGATGTACATAAATCCATGGTCCCTGATGGGATACACCCAAGGGTGCTGAGAGAGCTGGTGGAAGTCATTGCTAAACCACTCATCGTCGTCTTCAATAAGTTGTGGAGAACAGGAGAAGTGCCTGAGGACTGGGGGAAAGCAAATATCACTGCAATCTTCAAAAAGCGCAAGAAGGAGGAGCTGGCTAACTACAGACAAGTCAGCCTCACCTTCATCTCTGGAAAGGTAATGAACAACTTATCCTGGACACTGTCTCCAGGCATTTAAAGGACACGAGGGTCATTAGAGGCAGTCAACATGATTTTACCAAAGGGAAGTCATCTTTGACCAACCTAATAGCCTTTTATGAAGATGTAACCAGGTAGACAGATCGTGGTAGTGCAGTGGATGTGTTTTTTTCTTGGTTTCAGTAAACATCTGACACCATCTCCCACAGCATTGTTGCAGCAAAACTGAGAAAATGTGGGCTGGATGATCTGGTAGTGAGGTAGATTGTCAACTGGTTGAAGGGAAGAAGGCAGAGTTGTGATCAGTGGGGCAGAGTCTGGTTGGAGGCCTGTATCTAGTGGAGTCCCTCAGGAGTTAGTGCTGGGACCAGTACTGTTCAATCTATTCATTAATGACCTTGGCGAAGGAACAGAGGGCATTGTCGGCAAGTTTTCTGATAATACTAAACTGGGGGGAGTGGCTCACACACCAGAGGCTCCCATTCAACGAGACCTGGACAGGTTGAAGGGTTGAGTGGAGAGAAAGCTAATGAAATTCAACAAGGGCAAGTGTAGAGTCTTGCATCTGGGTGGCCTCATGGTCAAGAAGGCCAATGGCCTCCTGGAGTGTATTGTAAGGGCTGTGGGCAGTAGGTCGAGAGAGGTTCTCCTTCCCCTCTACTCTGCCCTCATGAGACAGCATCTGGAATAGCGTCCAGTTCTGGGTCACTCAGTTCCAGAAGGACAGGGAGCTGCTGGAGAGAGTTCAGCACAGAGCCACCAATATGATGGAGTGCAGCATCTCCCTTATGATGAAAGGCTGAGGCAGCTCGGGCTCTTTAGCTTGGAGGAGACTATGGGGTGGATCTCATGTTAGGAGGATGGAGCCAGGCTCTTCGCAGTGGTGTCCAATAATAGGACAAGGGGCAATGGGTACATTGGCTGGAACATAAGAGGTTCCAAAGAAGTACTAGGAAAAATTTATTCCCTGTTGAGGTGAGAGCACTGGAAGGGGCTGGTCAGATGGGTTGTGGAGTCTCCTTCTCTGGGGACATTCCAAGTCCACCTGGACGAGTTCCTGTGTGACCTACTCTAGGTGGTCCTGCTCTGGCAAGGGGGTTGGACTGATGATCTTTCAGGGTCCCTTCCAGTCCTTGAGATTCTGTGACACAGCCAGGACTGCTGACCCCAGGTGACCCAAGGGATATCCCACCATATGGTGTCACGGTCAGCATATAAAGCTGAGGAAAGTAGAAGGAAAGGAAGGATATTAGGAGTGGCGGCATTTGTCTTCCCCAGTAACTGTTCCATGTGATGGAGCCCTGCTGTCCTGAAGACAGCTGAGATCTGCCTGCCCATGGGAAGCAGGAAGTGAATTCCTTGTTTTGCTTTGCTTTTGTGCATGGCTTTTGCTTTACTTATTAAGCTGTCCTTATCTCTATACACAAGATACCTCACTCTTCCTATTTTCTCCCTCATCCTACCAAGGCGGAGTGAGCAAATGGCTGTGCCAGCTAGAGTTAAGCCACAAAACCTACACATGCACTATGTATGTGAGCTGAATCTTAACACTCCAGCTCTCCAAGCACTAAATACTAGGTGCTGAGAAACACTGAGTAGCAGTAAGTTCATTTCAGTCAATTCTCCATACACTGAACCACATTCTCAAAGCGATAAGCCTGGTATATATTGANGCTGCACACAGGAAGAACCACCTTCAACACTGTTGCTTTTTGTCTGTTGTTCCATTTCATAGACTCATAGAATGGCAGGGTTGGAAGGGACCTTTAGAGATCATCTAGTCCAACCCCCCTGCAGAGACAGGTCAATCTAGATCAGGTCACATAGGAACATGTCCAATGGGGTCTTGAAGACCTCCAAGGAAGGAAACTCCACACCCTCCCTGGGCAGCCTGTTCCAGTGCTCCATCACCCTCACAGTAAAACAGTTTTTTTCTTATATTTAAATGCAACTTCTTGTGTTCCAGCTTCCTCCCATTCTCCCTAGTCCTGTTGCTAGCTATGTTTGAGTTTCTGCTGAGCAGGGCTTTGGGCTTTCACGGCGTCAAGGCCTTTTCTGCTTCTTACTGCCCTGACAGGGCGTGAGCTGGGAGTGCACAAGAAGCTGGAAGGAGACACAGGGGACTGTGAGGACTGGGTTAAGGATCAGCTGAGCCGTCTGGATGTACATAAATCCATGGTCCCTGATGGGATACACCCAAGGGTGCTGAGAGAGCTGGTGGAAGTCATTGCTAAACCACTCATCGTCGTCTTCAATAAGTTGTGGAGAACAGGAGAAGTGCCTGAGGACTGGGGGAAAGCAAATATCACTGCAATCTTCAAAAAGAGCAAGAAGGAGGAGCTGGCTAACTACAGACAAGTCAGCCTCACCTTCATCTCTGGAAAGGTAATGAACAACTTATCCTGGACACTGTCTCCAGGCATTTAAAGGACACGAGGGTCATTAGAGGCAGTCAACATGATTTTACCAAAGGGAAGTCATCTTTGACCAACCTAATAGCCTTTTATGAAGATGTAACCAGGTAGACAGATCGTGGTAGTGCAGTGGATGTGTTTTTTTCTTGGTTTCAGTAAACATCTGACACCATCTCCCACAGCATTGTTGCAGCAAAACTGAGAAAATGTGGGCTGGATGATCTGGTAGTGAGGTAGATTGTCAACTGGTTGAAGGGAAGAAGGCAGAGTTGTGATCAGTGGGGCAGAGTCTGGTTGGAGGCCTGTATCTAGTGGAGTCCCTCAGGAGTTAGTGCTGGGACCAGTACTGTTCAATCTATTCATTAATGACCTTGGCGAAGGAACAGAGGGCATTGTCGGCAAGTTTTCTGATAATACTAAACTGGGGGGAGTGGCTCACACACCAGAGGCTCCCATTCAACGAGACCTGGACAGGTTGAAGGGTTGAGTGGAGAGAAAGCTAATGAAATTCAACAAGGGCAAGTGTAGAGTCTTGCATCTGGGTGGCCTCATGGTCAAGAAGGCCAATGGCCTCCTGGAGTGTATTGTAAGGGCTGTGGGCAGTAGGTCGAGAGAGGTTCTCCTTCCCCTCTACTCTGCCCTCATGAGACAGCATCTGGAATAGCGTCCAGTTCTGGGTCACTCAGTTCCAGAAGGACAGGGAGCTGCTGGAGAGAGTTCAGCACAGAGCCACCAATATGATGGAGTGCAGCATCTCCCTTATGATGAAAGGCTGAGGCAGCTCGGGCTCTTTAGCTTGGAGGAGACTATGGGGTGGATCTCATGTTAGGAGGATGGAGCCAGGCTCTTCGCAGTGGTGTCCAATAATAGGACAAGGGGCAATGGGTACATTGGCTGGAACATAAGAGGTTCCAAAGAAGTACTAGGAAAAATTTATTCCCTGTTGAGGTGAGAGCACTGGAAGGGGCTGGTCAGATGGGTTGTGGAGTCTCCTTCTCTGGGGACATTCCAAGTCCACCTGGACGAGTTCCTGTGTGACCTACTCTAGGTGGTCCTGCTCTGGCAGGGGGGTTGGACTGATGATCTTTCAGGGTCCCTTCCAGTCCTTGAGATTCTGTGACACAGCCAGGACTGCTGACCCCAGGTGACCCAAGGGATATCCCACCATATGGTGTCACGGTCAGCATATAAAGCTGAGGAAAGTAGAAGGAAAGGAAGGATATTAGGAGTGGCGGCATTTGTCTTCCCCAGTAACTGTTCCATGTGATGGAGCCCTGCTGTCCTGAAGACAGCTGAGATCTGCCTGCCCATGGGAAGCAGGAAGTGAATTCCTTGTTTTGCTTTGCTTTTGTGCATGGCTTTTGCTTTACTTATTAAGCTGTCCTTATCTCTATACACAAGATACCTCACTCTTCCTATTTTCTCCCTCATCCTACCAAGGCGGAGTGAGCAAATGGCTGTGCCAGCTAGAGTTAAGCCACAAAACCTACACATGCACTATGTATGTGAGCTGAATCTTAACACTCCAGCTCTCCAAGCACTAAATACTAGGTGCTGAGAAACACTGAGTAGCAGTAAGTTCATTTCAGTCAATTCTCCATACACTGAACCACATTCTCAAAGCGATAAGCCTGGTATATATTGATGGTGTTGCCACCCCAGCTTTGAGCTGCCAGCTTAACTCGGTGAGAAAAGACGATGTGTCTACTGCCAAGATAAGGAAAGTTGTTAACAGTCTACTTTGCCCCACCTCTGCAAGCCTGTGGAAGTTTGACATGCACTTTCACTAGCTGAAAAACCAGTTTAGGAGGTTCTCTCTTTCACTCCTCCCTTATTAATATCTCCCTCCACCACTCCCTCCACTGCTGACCCAATTATCTGTAGGGTTGCCCCTTAAACCAAATCAATAGAGTGAAATGAACTTTTTAACATTTTTACTTCAGTTCATATCACTGATGCAATTTAAGCACTCTCTCACAATTGGTTGCATCAGCAAAACTGAAGGCAGGGAGCTATTGCACTGCAGTATTAGTAGTTAAAAGAATTAGCAAACTTCCTGAGCAAACTTGACCACAAAATACAAAAAATTAAAATAATCACAGGACACTAAGCAGCAAGGAACTGAACCAGTCCTTTATGCAGAAGAGTTAAGCATGCTCCATTGTGTCCCATAAGAGCTCAGTTTCAAAGAATTTCTTTTTGTCTCGTACCTCTAATGGGTATGAGAGGAAGACCTCATTAGGTCTTCCCTCGTTACTCTTCTGCAGTCCTGGCTGCAACCAGTCAGGGAAGATACAAAACAGAAAGCTGAAGTGAAAGAGAGAGCTTTGACAAGAGGAAGAAAACTTGAGTGCAGCAAATTCTGCAGAGTATCCTCTCGCTGGTAGGGAGCCCTATGCCTGCACTCAGCTCTCACGGAGCCAGAGCTGGGCAAGTGTGACAGCACAGAGCACTTTTGGTGCCATGAATTCTGGCTACAGTCTGCAATACATTAGCACCATAGTAAGCTCATAGAACACACAACAACTCTTTCCAGTCCCCTCTCTGGGTTAAGAACCTAAATCCTTCCCACCCTCCACACTCTGAGATTGTCATCCATTTTTCCTCTCCCAAATTTCAACATGCACCAGATAGTAACACCAGTAGCTTTGCCAGGTGGGAACTGTGTTCCCTCATCCTTTGAGACAAGCAACTAGCACAGACTTTTTCCTTTTTTATCTTAAATTAACACTTTATTATAGCGCTTCTAAAATCTTACAGCAATACAAAATTCAAAAAAAAAGTGACAGTTTCTGTTGAAAATTTGCAAACTGACAGAAAAAAAAAATCAGGTACTTTCAAAAGGCTTAAATGCACGTTGTTACAAAGGATTCTGTAGGAGAGAGACAGAGAGATAGTTGGGTGTATATCTATCTCAGAAGTCCAGTTACTTAGAATTTCTTATTTGAATGTTTTTGTCATGCAGTGTCTCCTCCTTCCAGTTTACTTATAGATGAAGCCTGGAGCTTAAGCAAACAGTAACAGTTCAATCTCTCTACTAAATGACACATCACATACAACTTGTACAATGGAATAAAGCTTTGATCCCTGCACCACAGTATGAGGAATAATCTGACCGTTTGTAGGGATGGTAAGATGGTCCCAAATACTCGAGCACACAGGCCATGCCAGGGCAAAATATTTCTGACACAGATTTATTGTCTTAACATTCAAAAACATTGTGGAGAACTACTAAACAAGCTGAGGCAGGGGCCAGAAGTGACATCCACAGGATATCACAGCACAGGTAGGACAAGCTGCTAGGACTGATCAACAGTTCAGATAAATACCATTAGGTTATACAGTGCAAATGTGAACACTAAAGAGGCTGATTGTGACTCAAGAGAATAATCACATCCTTTGGTGTGCTGAGGGGTCCTTGTCCTATGGTAGTGAGAAGCACCAGTATACGTAGTGCTGTAGGCACAGACAGTTGAATTAGACTTGGGGTGAAAAAAGACACAAATACTGGCTGAAGAAAGACTGAAGCTGTAGCAACTGACTTTGTCCCATCCCTTCCTGTCGTTACAGAGTGTAACATGGACATCTAATTTTTTTAGCTCTTTGGGGGTATAGACTAACTTCATGGCCCTAGCTTCTGCCCAAGTAGTACTCGGGTGAACTGCCAGTAGGAATTGTGTTGGACTCTGAGGTCTCCTGTAGAGGACTGAAGTGAAACCAATCTCAAAGTTGTGCAGCTGGAACAGTCTGACAGTGTGACTGGCACAACTCCCTTCTGAGCTAAACAAACAGCAAGTTAATTAAGTGAAAGAAGACTGATAGTGTAACCTTAGCATCCACACAAATTAAGATTGCCTTGGTCTGATAAAAAACTCACTGCCTCCCGAGGGGCCCAGTCTTTAAAGTCACCTAAAGCAGTCAAAAGCATTGGAAGCCCATGCAGAAGGTGAAAGAACTTTTTCTTTCAGTACTAAAAAATAATCAGAAATTACCAAAAAAGAAATAACGTACAGTAAACTAAAATCAATAATAGAGAGGCATCCACTTCAGATATCCAGTAGAAAAAAAAATTCCAAGACTAGATGACCAAAATTTAAAAAGTGAAGAAGGAACTAAATAAATCCATGTTCCTAGACTGAATTAGTTACAGTCCAATCTGGCTCCACTGCACTGTGGCACAGTTTTCTCCTTCTATTTTAGATAAACATGTCTTTACATTTTAATGAGGACTAATGGCTACCTTAACCAGTAGCAAATAATATTAGACAAAACTAATTACTTGAGTCTTTCTGGTTAACCTAACTTTACCAATTTTTCAATTGGAAACAGAGGAAAGGAATAGAGAAATTGATATAATCCAACAGACTACTTTATGTTGAAATGAAGATAAAGATACATGTAGCAGATGAAAAAGCTAAAAAAATAGGAACAAGACTATACAAGTAGGAGAGGAGAAAACATTAATAGCAGAAAGATAGAACTGTTCTTCCCTCGGGGTTCTGTAAACTTGGAGCAAGTTTTACAAAACATCATTTGCAGACATCCATTATATGCTGTCTCACTTGTTACACAAAAACAGAGGTCAAAGAATTCTTTTGCAAGTTATTTACTGAATTCTAGTCCAAGCTAGGTCCACGGAACCATTCACTTGAATTAACGACTGTCAACCAAGTAAAGTCCTGCAGGACTGAATTCCCAGCATTGCAATGAGGCAATAAACTATGTGTCTCAGTATGACCCGTTAACCTAAATAACACAAGAAGATCTACAACACATTAAACAGACCAGTTCCTAAAAGTTAGCTGAGAAATCAGGCTGCAATCCCAGATGACTTTACTTGAGGTTCACTTTAAGCTAACACAATTGAGTACAGCTGCCAAAAGATCACTGGCCATCCCCTGCTGGGTACTTTCTACTGCCTGTGTTGGCTCTGGGAAGAGCATTCATTTGAACATATGGAAACCCTAATCTGCAAGCTAAAAATAAAATACTTTTTTTTTTCCAGCCAGATCACTTCTTTGAACACTCCATAAGGCCACAGGAACAACAATGTCAGACAGAACACATAACAGAAAGCAGGGCAAGGACACCACCATCCTGTACAGAAGATGGCATCATCAGCGATAGGCAAGCATAGAATTCCAACTGAGGCACTTACACAAAAGAAAGAAGTGCCAAAAAACCCAAAAGACCCCTGCATGAACAGTAACAATGCAAGTCCACCAAAAAAACAAACCTCACCACACACAACCAAAACACTACACCACACTCCATCCCCTCTCCCCCCAAAAAAAAACAAAAATCAAACCAAAAAAACAAAGAGAAAGCCCACACACCATACCTGGAACAGACAAATTTCATTTCAGTAACAATACAGATTTCTTGAGGCCAGACTCAGCCATATCTACCAGGTCAATGTCCTTTACATTTGCGTATTCCAAATTTTTAACAAGCATCAGCCATATATACAAACTGTTTAGTTTCCAAGCTTATTTTCCCTCCCAAGCTGAACTTTATCCAGTATAACACCTATGCTTCCAGAACAGGGCTGAGGTTTTTTATCATACAAAGTACATTTTGATCACAGAATTACTGTTTCATATTGCTTGACAACAGGGGGGAAAAAAAGGAAAAACGGTATTTCACTGAAAGGAACAACTTTAAGACATTACAAATAACAAAATAACAAACTAGCAAGTTACACAAAATCTCAATCTCTTTCAATCCTTTCACCAACAGGAGTTACAGCCTGACAGACAAAACATTTTATTCTGCTGCTCCTGTTAATCATTAATCAAACAGTACTGGTTAAATCCATTTGGCTTTGTTGTAAGTTTTAGTTCACATTGTAGTGAAATAAGCCCTTCACACCATCAAATTCTTATGACTTCCTTAAAATTAACCTAGAAGGAGTCAGTTGCCAAGCAGAAGTAATGTTATTGTTTTATGTATTAAATTGGTTCCAAATGCATCTATTTCACAGCATGCCATGCTACTGGGTATTTTTATATTAAAATGCAGTAACTCAACATTCTCCCCTAAAACACATGGACAGATTTACAAAGGTAAGCACAGCAGCTGATCAGAAGGTTAGTTTCTAATCAATGGCTTTCCAACTAGCAGCCTCTGAAGCTCTTCAGACCCTTGCCTCCCACGCATCGGCAGCTGTGGAAGCCTGCAGCACAGCTCACTGCATCCAGGTATTCATTTCCCAAGTTCTGCGGTAATCCTCACCCATTTCACCAGTATTCCGTTCCATTGTCTCACCCTTGGGTGTTAGCAGAAGGAAACCCACACAAGTCACCTCTAATACTCTGTAATTTCTAAGATGATCTTCTCCAAACCTATAGACTTTGACTATGCGAGACAGTCTTATCCACTACTACTAGATAAAACAAAGTATCTAAAAATGGGTTAAAAAATGGATTAGAAGGGTGAAGAGGTCCATATAAGCAGTTACTTCATTTACTGTAAAATAATTCCATGCTGGCAGGCACGTATGTACTGCTGCCAAAACAATAACTGTGGAAAAAACGCAGATATCTAGAACATCTCTGGATATAAAGCTGATCACAAATCATGTCTAGAGTTTCAGCTATGCCAACGCTGCACATACATCATCCTACATGCATGTAAAATAGCTGAAGTTTTTAATTCTTTTTTTTTATGAAGAGAATATCTTCTAAGCTCTAAACATTTTTGTTACTTCATTTCCATTCTCTCCCAAAGGATGTGGAATTAATGTTCCATCTTCTCAAAAGGAAAGAGTCTTTCTTGCATTTTCCTCAGCTTCCTTTCTACATCCCTCTACTGTTTTGTCCCATTTCTTTGGGAAAAAAAAAACAGAAGTGTAAAAATACCCACACATACATTGGAATGGAAACACTGAAAGTATAAAAAACTCTGGTTTCCTTCTGAGAAATCTGGAAAACAACTGGGCCATTTTAGTGATTAGGTTGTGTCAGATTCAAGCAAATACAGTACTGCACAACCCATGTAACCATAGTTCCCTCTTTTACTGAGACACCACATTCTAAAGAGACTTACATAAACGTGTACTAATTACATGACACACTAGATTACATTTAAACCTAACTCAAATTCAGCTGATCAGAGGGTATCTACAGAAGAACAAAAACCTTCGAGCCTACAAAGAAACAGTTTCTGCAAGAGTAGACAAGCAGAAGAAAAAACAAACCCACAGACATTTGCAGAGTGGTTCAAACTAGTACACTGGAAATTTAGATCTTGGCATATATTCTATCAATAGATGAGAATTCACAGGCAGTTAGTGCAAAAACAGACCCAGTTAACAGGATGTGTACCAGACTGACCGTGTCTACATCTGCTGGCAATAACTTACCCCAGCCCTCAGAACCCAGTGACATCTCATTTTTCCGTTCGCCCCTTCAAACCGTCTACTGTGAAGCAAAACTTACACTGCCAACATACAAAGACTAACCAGAGAAGATCATCCTCTCTCAGCCCTTGAAGCCTCCAGAAAGTCCAGTAAAACATACAACCGTTTCCAGATGCTGCTGAAATTTCTGAACCTCTACTCACACCAAACTTAGGCTATCTCTTCACATCGAATCCTTTTACTCTAATGTATTACCCACTCTTTTTTTTCTTATTTATAAGTACTTTTTTAATTCCCATTAGAGTTTATTTCTGACTTTCTACACCCGTGCCTTACAATACTTGCCAAAGTCAAGACTTTGTTTTTCATTTGTTCAGCATTGCAAAAATAGTATCACACACAACTCCTTCTCCAAAAGCTTCTCTAGGAATACGTGGCCCAGCCAATGATGGTACTGCTATATACAAATCAAATCCACATTTTCTTACTTATTGATTTCTATACCACAGCTGGATAGCAACACAAAATACTGCAGGTTGAGAACAAAGGTAAAGACCTTACTTGTAAACCTACTAAATATCCACCTTCAATATTTTACTGTAAATGGCTCTCTAAATGATAGCTTGCAACCATGCAAGGAATTGAAGCCCAAGTCAACAAGTAGCTAACTAACGACACAATTTTTCAGTTGAGGTATCTGAAGAGAAGTAAACTTAAGTTCCGGTGTTTCCAACCTGTGAGTCACACCAGACTCCAGTATTCACAAGCCACAATGAAGAACCAACAGGAACCAAAACACGTTCTGCCACATTCAAGAATCCCCAACTGGCTGACATCACTAATAGAGCAAACGAACGCATACTGTCAGTACTTCTCTTCGAAAGTGCTGTGTTCTGCAACTTGACAACTTAAGAAATTAAGTCATCTCCATCATCAAATAATCACTTCTTGATGCTGACAAATTTGCCAAATCTATGCCCCATCTCTATTCAGTCATCTGTCCCAGGAGAAGGAGAGAACTTTTTTATAAAGCAGACAGTTGACAGGCGAAAGAAAAACAGAGTGACTACCTGAAGTGTTTCAGGTTTTATACCTGGATAAATTAAAGAGACTCGACCTCGTTCTCTTCATCAAGGCATCAGATAAAAATATATGCAGATTCAGTTAACTCTGTCAAAAATATCTACTGCAGATAATAAATTTACACACTATGACAAGAAAATTAGAGGCACTCAACATGCAAATCAGCATTCTTCCAAGACCAGCCAGCTAGTATGTGCTACTACAAGAGAGACAACATAGAGTACAAGGTAACATAGTGATGACACACAGGGTGTATCAAGATCTGACTGCTCCAACTTCAGAAGTCTAAAGCCATAAACCTCCCACTATATATTTAAGACTAGTAAGCCTTGCAAGATGTTGTGGGAATCCAAATTATAAACAAACAAAAAGTTTTCAGATTCACACATCGATCTTTAACAGAAAGCATCAGAAGACTATGAGAAATATCTGTCACATTTAACTGGGTTTCCAACTAAACACCCAAGCTTTTGATAGCAGATGGAAAGAATGCTACTAACCCAATTTGAAGTTAGCTGAAAACAACACAGTATGCAATGGTTCATTTCAGTGTCCTCCTGCAACATCTTACCACAGCTGTACACTAAAAATTCCTAAGTATAAAACGCTAACATGCATTTTAAGTAAGGCCTCCTGCAGTTGAGGAGCATCTTCCTTACTTTAGAGGCTTCTTCAGCACAGTCCAGTAATGAAATAAAGAGTCATAAAACACATCTGCATAAGAATTAAGCAGCTCCTGTAACGCAAAAATACCTTTTTCTTTAGTCTCACCTTGGTTAGTAATTTTGTAGCAGTACTTTTACAGCATTTGCTAAACTATCTGCTGTATTGACACCTATGTACAAAAATTTTTGATCAAGTAGCACTTGAGTGATCATACACTGTGTGTTGAAGCCTGAATACTGTAATTATGAATTACTGCACAAATAAAGTGTACATTTAGATAAACTGCAGCTAATCAAAACTGGCAAAAAACCCAGACCTTTTCTGCTGTAATGAAGCACTTCAAATAAGTTTATGAACTCAGCTGTGTATTTAGAAATCAAGTATCAAGTGTGCATGCAAGCAAAGAAAAATTCAGCACACAAAAAACCAAGCATTAGGATAGCAGCATCAGAAATAGCACTGATATACCCACTTTGATATGCACAGTACACAATACAGTCCATAAGGTTGAGTTCACCAGTTGGAGTGGAAGATGCACAGAAACTACACTGCACTTTGGCAGCACCTTCTGCCGCTGCTGCTCCTAACTTGGATGACCAGACACTATGCAATCCTAAGAAATTCTGTCATCTTCTGAGCTGCAGTACAACACAGTTATGGGCTCTGTATTCACTATACATACCAAAAAAAACCCAATCTGAACAGGAAAAAATATTTCCTCCTGCAAAGCAAAAACTATTCACCCTTCAACAGACAAGAAACACACCACTCAATCACCAGCATTTCAGAATAAATATTTCACCTAACTTCACAATTACAACAGAAATTTCCCACAATCATTCCACTCCACTCTCTAGCTCTGTTTAGTCCATGTTTTGCCCGTTACTTCTCTCAATTGCTACCCTTATCTCAGATTCATGTTGTGCACCAAAAAAAGACTGGTGTGTTGAAGCTGGTTGGCTGCCAGGTGCCCACCAAAACCACTCCATCGCTCCCCTCTTCAGCTGGGCACAGGAGAGAAAATATAACAAAAGGCTTGTGGTTCAGAATCAGGGCACGGAGACCACTCAGTAATTAGTGCCACGGAAAAAAACAACTTGACTTGGGGAAATTAGTTGAATCTATTACCAATCAAATCAGAGTAGGATAACGAGAAAAAACCTCTAACACTTAAAACTCTTCCCTTTTACCCCTCCCTTCTTCCCAGGCTTAACTTTAGTCCCAATCTTCTCTACCTCATCTGAGCTCAGCAGTGCAGAGGGATGCAGAATGGGGGTTGCAGTCCATTCATCAAACATTGTCTCTGCCACTCCTTCCACCACACAGGAAAGTGCTCCTCATACACTTCCCCTGCTCCAGCCTGAGGTCCCTCCAACAGGATATGCTCCTCCAGAACTTCTCCAACGTGAGTCTTTTCCACAAGTCCACCATTCATGAACTGCACCAGCTTGGGTCCATTCCACAGGGTGCAGTTCTTCAAGAAAAGACTGCTCCAGCATGTGTCCCCGTGGGGTCACAGGTCCTGACAGCAAACCTGATACAGTGTGGGCTCCTCTTTTTCCACGGGGCCACCAGGTCCTGCCAGAAGCCTGCTCCAGCATGGGCTTCCCATGCAATTACAGCTTCCTTCAGCCATCCACCCACTTCAGCATGGAGTCCTCCCTCTCTGCTCCACTGTGGACCTCCATGGTCTGCAGAGGCAGGGCCTGCCTCACCATGGGCTGCATCAAAGGAATCTCCAGCATCTGGACCACAACCTGCCCTTCCTTCTTCACTGACTCTGGTATCTGCAGAGTTGTTGCTCTCACATATTCTCACTCCACTCTCTGGCTGCAGATGCAGTTTGGTTATTTTCCTCTCCTGCCTCCTCTTCAGTATGTTATCACAGAGTCACTACCACTCCCACTAATGGTCTCGGCTTTGGCTGGCGGCAGATTCGTCTTGGAGCCAGCTGGCACTGGTTCTAGCAAATACAGAAGAAGATTCTAGCAGCTACTCACAAAAGCCATCCCTGTAACCTTCCCACTACCAAAACCTTGCCACACAAACCCAATACAATATGCTGTGCCTAGGTATCTTCAGGCAGACTTTTAATTCCAGTTACCAACTTCCAAACTGCAACAAGACTGTTTTTAGAGATTGTGGTGTTAATTTGTTGGGGTTTTTTTTGGAGGGGAAAAGCAGGAGGATATTGTTCATAAGGAGCAGTTTCTCATATTTATTAAAAAAAAAAAAACACAAACTATTAGCAATTTTTATTTTATAGTCACCTTTCCTTCTCTTACTTAGTAGTTTACCATTCTACTGCTACATAAAAGCCACAGAAATAAAAGCACATCAGTCAATTTTTCTATATTATGCTCAAAACTAAAGCAATTTTCTGCTACTTGTTACAGTATTCTTAAAATTAGCTGTAATAATGTTCTTGTCCTTTAAAGAAAGTTATGGATACACATAAAAAAAACATGTCAAAGATTTCTTAAAGAACTATTTCAAGTGGTATCTTCAAAGAGAACACACAGTGTATTAGTCCTGAATGCTTTGGTGGCCAGTATTTCAAAGTGGAGGAAAAAAAAAGAACAGTAACTTTCCTTCTTCTAAAACTAAGTTGAGATCACCTCTGTTGTGATCCTATTTATCAATGTTCATTCTAGTCTACAGACACAGGTTTAATAACCATACCAAAACCGATTTTAAGCACAGGCACAGAGATCCCATTCCCCTGGTGACAGCCTGTTGAGCTAGAGCCCTCTCTAATCACAAGCTCATTTGCATACTGAAAGCCTACATTCCTGTTTCCTCCACCTTTGCCTCCTTCTGATTAGGCAAAGGACAAGTAATACTACACCTATGGTTATTTTCTAGCACATAAAGGCTGGGGCAGGGGTGTGAAACTATCAATGTCATACAACTTGTACAAGCAACTCTACAATAACAACCTTGTAGATGCATGTGATGAAAGATTTGTTTAAAAAGGGAACTTGGAGAGGAAAACTACAACCATTGTTAAAGATGTTCTCAAAACCAATAAAAATCTCAGGTGTTCCAATAGTGGGTCATCTGTGCAGCAGATTCAGGAACAGCTCAGGTCTGGCAGGATTACTAGCAGGAACCTGTCACTTTGATAGTACAATGTACCTGAGCTGGCTTTAGAGGTAAACACTATAGTTGTGTTTCTACAGCTCTGAATCTTTAAGTACTAAACGATCTAAACTGACTCTGCAGTGACAGTCTTTCTGTCTCTTCACCAAGCTCCAAGAAACACGTGTGGAAATACAGAGACTCCAGTTACACTAGATTCAGCTGAGATCCACATGAATATCATCTCAAATCTTATCTGGCTAGCTCCATAGGCAGTCACAGCCTCCACAACACATTTTCCAGGACTAAAATCCAGGTGGTTTATCGGACCAGCTGTAGCGTTACGTAAACGTGTGGATTCAGTTCAGGGCCAGTACTGCATTCAATTTCATAAGCCACTCCATCAAAAAAACGTAAGACAAAAATGCCAAGTGGAAAAAACCCTACTTTTACAACGTTAAGAGTAATTTGTACTAAGACCAAACTGATTCTTCTGGACGTGATGACAGGCTTTTAATGTATATATTCCAGACCAACGGTATATTAATTCACTCGCAATGCTGTAAGCAATTTGACTTCACATGTACAAGCTGAGCTGTGCTTGAGGTAGTAAACCTTCCTGGAATTCCTAATACTGAAGTTCAATGCTAAGATTTCCTGGTCACGTAGAATCAAGCTGTATAGACAAGGACCAGCATCTACACATAGTTATTAAGCCTGATCAAGCTAACCGTGCAAATGCTGAATGCCTCTGTGCTGCTTGGTATCTCTGTCACACAGATCATTCAAGCTCCTTCCCTATAAGCCACTGCTTTCACTGACAAGCAGTATGTACTAGCTTTTCAGCAGCATACATAAGGAAGGAAACACAGTAGACATCAGCATATAACAGCACAAAGTATATGAGAAACCAACCACTACTAACCTGCTGTTAAACAAAGTTCTCTGGTGACCCACCTACTTGAGTTATATGCTCTTAAGTTAGTGTATTTCTTTCAGTTGTTAAAGCAAGACTAACTTTAGTACAAGTAATTAATCCTGGTGTCTTATCAACATGGATGTATTTGCCCAGTAACTGCATCTTAAAAAAAAAAAAGCACACACACACAAAAATAAACCACACAACACAGACAAGGAAAATATGCCTGGAGTGCAAGACTCAGGTCTCTTTAAAGACTGAAAATAAGCAAGGAGAAGCATGTTCAATGTAATACAGATAATTTAATTCTCATTTTGTTTCTGAACAGAGACAAACAGAAAAACTAAGCTTCAGTCTCTTACAGCGATGATTAGGAGGCTTTTGCAAGCAAGTGCATTAAAACTTCTGCATTTGATAAACTAGTTACAATAAAGTTCTAGTTTTCATACTGAAGTCAGAGCTTCAGTTTCTGAACGTTAAGGGCTTCTCCAAGACACCTCCGAGACAGCCGCCACACTTCTAACTCACTAACACACAAGAAGTTGTTAAAATTTCATCTGTTACCAATCTCTTCTACCTCACATGCAATTAATTTCACTTGAAAACCACTTAAACCTACATTATATTACTAGAGGCAAAGATTTTCTTTTTTCAAAACACAGTAAGTATCAAATTGTGGAACTGTACCACAACAGACCATTTTAAGTGGAAACAAGAACAAAACACACTAGGCACAGGATTCAATTAAGTTCATCACTATGTCTTCTTAATCTCTAACAGTGAACAACAGTGTTAACACCAGACAAAGCTATTCTCTTTGGTAAACTCAAGAAATTATCAGAACATGGTGAGATATTGTTTATAACTCCATACAGTTCTTTATTCTTTGGGTCAGAAGAAGCCAGAAATAACTACATCCTAATACTTGATGAGAATTCCCTGTTATGCACCAGAAAAATCCTCTTTCAAGCCATCTCTTTCCCCTCCTCTGTGTTTTAAATTTTGCTGTAACCCTGTATATATATATCAAACTCAGCAACATTTAAAAACGCTGCTCTTAAAAACTTTGATGACAGTCTTCCCAGTGAAAGTGAGAAACAGCCTTTCTTTAGAAAGGGTGACAGGTTTGATTTTCTGTTGACAAATAGTTGGAGAGCACATTGAAATCAATTCATTCCTACTCCCACCAACAGGTCCGCTTTGGAAAGAATACCAAAGTCTGTGTTACTAGGGCATTATGAAAACATTAGCAGAAAGTGAGTGAAAGTAGAGGAATAAGATGCTTCGATCCTGTGCCAAAAATTGACACATTAAGTCATTTTAGCATTTCTATAGTGCTTTATATTAAAAAGCAAACAGGTATCATCTTCTTTTCCAATTTTTATAAAGTTTTCAGAGGCAAAGCAACAGCTTAGTCCTTCTAAATGCTCTCACTTTATCTTTTGCTGGAAAACAAACTAAAAAGTACCAATTAGTAAGAAATGTGATTGCCGTTTTCTAAAAATACCTGATATTATACAGCTTGACCTAATAACACACAAATCTGACAAAAAAAAACCCTCACATAATCAATGAATTCTTAAAAAAAAAAAAAAAAAGGATTATCCGAATCTCCAGAATTTACCATAAAAAAATTAAAAAGGAAAATGGTTCTTCAGTTAGAAATATCACATTCCAGCTAAGCACTGGATTCTAAATTTAAGAACACTACTTATTGGTTAAGGGTTCCTAGATTGAAGCTTTCAACGTCCAATCTAATGTTGCTGTAAAAGCAAATCGAACTTAGATTTTACTTTTTCCCCCCATACCCAACTAGGTGTTAAATTGACAAAATTACACAAAACCTGCACCATACATAAGAAGAACATAATCTTTAAAAGTTGGCAGGTGAAAAAAAATCTTTAAAAAATAAACCCAAACTGAAAACAAAATGAAGGAAAACTAAAACCAAACACAGTCCCACATACAGAAATCAGCAGAATACTTTTTTTTTTCCAAGTAGAAATATATAAGAGCCTTTTTGAATAGCATTTAGATGGAATTATGACAGAAAGCTAAGCTATTTTCTACTATTATTGGTAGAGTTGGGTAAATATTATCCACACAAGTATTTTAACTAACATTACTTAATAAACAAAGCACATACCACTCTGGCTGCTCTTTCCTGAGATTCACACTTCCTGCAAAACCAAGGTCCAGTGGGTACTTGAACAATTCCATAGCAAGCTGTTTTGAACAAGACAAAATATTTCAGACAAGTAGCACTACAGTACTACTAATATGAATGTTATAAAGAAAACCTCAGTATCTCACATCATTTTAATAAGTCAAATTGACATCTATACATTGCACACAAAATCCTGTCACAGTGGTACTAGGAAGGAAGTGCAAGCTTCAACTTAAAAATCTATTCAAAATGTGTTAAATAAATTCGTAAAATGAGAAGAAAAATATTTGCTTTAAAAGGAACATAATCATTCAAAAGCAGCAGTCTTTCATGTGTGACCTGTTTTGCTATTTAATGACCAGCACAACAGGTAGAACACTTCACAATAACAAACATCCATCATTTACAGTCAAAAAGCAACTAACAAGTCTGAGATTGTCATAATGCATTCATGTGCTTTGTTACTATCAAGTTCTCCTACTCCTCATAAGGAAAATAACTGGTCTTAAGTAGTAACATTGGTAATGAACTGAACTAAGATGCAAAGCTTGCTTTTTATTTTCCCCTGAAACTTCATTTGGAGTTGTAAATACAAACTAAACTAAGCATCAGGGCTAGGATTAGTTGCATCTGAAGTCAAGGCTACAACATAAATCCTCATGAAACCGTTTCTGAAACATGCAGATTTCTCTGCAAGACAGTCATCTCTGTTCTTATAGTATATTAAAAGAATAGTTTTACAAGAAATTCCACAGAAAGACAGCTTAGTAATTTAGCAACGCTGTACATGTTTGAAATGTACAGATCAGGAAACTTTATGAACTCCTACAGGAATGGAAATGCAAGAAAACAGGTGCTGTGAGCACATTCTAATATCTGTATCGGTTTAACAGCTAATAACAAACAAAAAGACAAACATTTTCCTCAAAAAGACTATTAGCTCTGAATCCAAAATATTTTTAATACAATTCACAACAATTACGTTACTTAAATTAAAAAAACAGGTTTAAATGTGTAACTAGAAATACAGATACTAAAAAAAATTAGTAGTTCAGAGGAAAGATGAGATGGAATTAGTATCTTCTAGTATAGTTACACCATTATTGGATTTTTGCTAGCCTGAAGAAGACAGAAAAGAAGTAATGCAGCAGTAGAACTGCACCTGGCTAATACGCCTTTCCTTCTACAATCTTTGTTTTACACATAGATGTGGTTATACTAAGATCAACTGTCAGACTGTCAAATACATTATCCAAGTGCTGGCAGGCCAAACTATCTTGATAAGCCCATTCTACTGTACAATAAAGTTCTTGACCATGAGAAAAAAACATCTTGTTTTCGTTGCATCTATATTAACTACAGATGAGGAGGACTTTGAATTCCTCTTTAGGAATTAAGAGGGTGACTTTAAATGTGCAATCACACATTTAGATTAGCAAGAGACAGTGCAGAATAAGAAACTAATTAAAGAATGCAACTCAGAGGCAGGCAATTAGATCCAAAGGCAATGCAAGTTGGGCAAAGATCAATGTTGAGGT
Source organism: Urocolius indicus (assembly GCA_013401255.1). Classification (NCBI taxonomy): domain Eukaryota; kingdom Metazoa; phylum Chordata; class Aves; order Coliiformes; family Coliidae; genus Urocolius; species Urocolius indicus. The sequence continues at coordinate 238,703 of WBNH01012630.1, forward strand.
GAAGTACTTCTGTATCTGCAAATGTAACAGAGCACGCTTAGAGCCTGACAGAGTGCACCAGAGGTTTGTTAATACACTGTGATATTGTTATGGAGTTCTTTGGTTTATACTTCCACTAGCGTGCAAAGCATCTCTAAACACATTAAAACATTTTGTCCTTCACAATTTATGCCAATGACTTAACACTTAAAAACACAACTTAACTGAACTAAAACTAATTACAATAACAAAAACTGCAGTTAATAAAGTTCCATGGGTAATACTGCTGTCTGAATTTCAAATAAGGACTACTACTTCTACTACTGAAAAGTTACAAAAAGAGGGGACATATTTCCTTCACCACCTTCATTCACATGACATAACAGATCCAAAACATAAAATACCAACAGTACAGTATATCAAAACATATAGTTCATAATACCTCTACGACAGCATCTGGATTTAGAAGCAGCACTTTGCACACTTCCTGACAGATTCAAATTCAGATTTGGACCTGACCTTAAAAAAAAAAGTTCAGTATTCTTATACCACATTCACCCAATTCTCTATTATCAGGAATCCTTTCTAAACCAGACTATTGTCGTTCCCACTATTTCAGCTCCAACTGCTGCTATCATCAAATTCTTCTACTGAAAATATCTGCAAGGCTCTAGATGCAAAGGAAGATGCCCAAGACAACACAAAAATAATAGCTAATTCAGATGCCACTTCATGGTTTAATGTTATTTTTCATGATCCTAAGACTCCACAAAAGCAGAGTTAATTTACTGGTTAACATTACGTGGTTCTTAAGACAATGGAAAACTTATTCAAACCAAACTAGTTTCACCAGTCCTGTCAGCTCCCCTCTTCATTCAATCCAATGTTAATAAGAATAACCGAATTCTCTCGGAGATCTCCTTATTACCATTTCTCATTATTCCTTGTCAGTTTGCAAGGAGGCATATACCTGAAACACACAGTTACTGTATCATCTTCAACGCGATTTAAGACCAATCATGAGACGCACATTAGTGGTATTTTCACATGCACTGGGCATTCAGACTAATTGGATTCAGGATTTTGTCTCTTCCAATTTGTCCATCATCTAGGAGGAGTCAAAGAGCCAGCCACGGAGTTCTTATAACCGCTTGAGAGTTGAAAAACTACCTTCTTAGCCTTTATTTTTGCTACCATGAAGCAAAAGTCATCACAAGTTCCTTTCTTACAACATAAGCAGCAGAACTGTCTCTTCCTCTGCTCTCCCGAGAAGGGTCAATCCACTGTCAGAAATAAAACAATCACACACAGAGGGAACATGCCAGCTCCTGAGCTGAGCTGGAAACCAACCAACCAACCTCCTCTAATCCAAACAAATCCAGCATCAGCCATTCCAACTAGCACCCTCCCCCTGCACAACCACAACAGGAAGTCTCTTCATCTACCAGGAAACATCAGCCAAATGACATTCAAGGAAAGGCAGGCAGAGGAAGAGATCACATGACAGCTAAGTCTGTCCTACACACGGCTCTCTTCCAATCCTAAATCCTCATCTCCTGGCTGTCCCTCAACATTTTTCTAACTCGGGGAAGCCTCGGACAACATGATCGAGTATAGGAAGAAAGAAATACAGACAAAATTGCCATAACAGAGATTAGTAAGAAGTTCCGCACAGAAGTTACAGGAGCTTTAAGTAATCTTTGCACTGCTGTAACTGAGGTTGCTACCGGGATGCCAACACTGACTGGGAAGCATAGGCACAGAAAAGGTACAAGAAGAAGAGGAAAGGGGGAAAAAAATAAATGGAAAAGGGGGTTATTTCTAGATCACGGCCATGAGAGAAAGGAAGACATAATATTGAAAGTCTCACAGGAGGGAACAGTCAGACAGACCTGAAAGCTATGGGATGACAGGACAGGTCAGACCAGAAAGCACGTGGCCCTAGGAACAGGTAAACGCGCTTCACGGGTGATAAAAAGAGCTGGGAGGGGAGGGAGAAGGAAAACAGGNGCGCAGGGAGCAGCAAGGAGGAAGTAGCGAGGCTTGAGGCTCGCAGCGGGCGAGCTGGCACTCGCCGCCGACTCACCTTGATGCACTGCGACATTGCAGCCGTGCCCGTCGCAGTAGACGAGCGGGTTCTCGGCCCAGCCCCTCTCGTCGGAGCACACGCAGCAGCCGCCGATCATCTCCTTCATGCTATTGGAGAACTCGCCCTCCAGTGACACAGGCAGCAGCAGCGGCTCGCTAGAAACCATCTAAGGGTTAAAAACACCCACCGTCGTCAACAGCACGGGCGGACACGCGCGCGCGGGCACGCGCGGACACGCGCTCTGCCGCCGCCGGCCCCCTCCCGCGGCGGTGCCTCCCCCCTTCAGTCACTCAGCCGCCGCCGCCGCCACCGCCGCCACGGCGAGGATTTAGGGCCCATGACCGCCGGGGCTGAGAGCCTCTTCTCGCCCCCCGCCCGACCGAGAGGCCGGGGCCGCAGCAGTCACGCCGGCAGGCGGAGGCAGGGGCGGCCGGGCGCTGAGGAGGACGCCGCGCAGCAGGCGCAGGCACAGGCAGAGGCAGGGGCAGGCAGGGGCGCGCGCGGCCGCCGCGCAGGCGCAGTGCGCGCCCCCGCGGGGAAGGCCTGTGCCGGAGCCTCCTCGCGATGGTTCGCGAGCCGCCCGTGGAACGTGAGCGGCGGCCGAGCGCGCGCGCCACCCCCCCCCCCCTCCCCTCC
>WBNH01012630.1:251340-266863 GCA_013401255.1 Urocolius indicus
CAAAGGTCAGCGGCCGAGAGCCCCCGCGCCCGCGCCAATGGCGGCGGCGCCGGCCCCGCACGGCCACCAAGCGGGACGGGACGGAGCCCGGAGCCGCCCGCCCGCCCTTTGTAACGGTTCGCGGCTCGGCCGCCGTCCCGCGCAGCCCGCGGCGCGGTGCGTGTCCGCACACAGCCCCCCCCCCCCCCCCCCCATTGATTTCATTCGCAAATAATTGCAGATGGTGTGTTTTTTTCCCTGCTCCCGCCTGCTCCCGCCGCCTCGCCAGTTACCGGGGAGATGGGTCGTTCCCGGCAGCGCGGCCCGCGCCGGCCGCCGCGGTTCGGGAGAGCCAGACCCCGCGCACAAAGGTCCCGGCGCGGCTCCCGTCCCGTCCCGTCCCGCTGCCGCTGCCGCCGTCCCCCCCGGCAGCCGTTCGCCGTCGCGGGGACTCGCCGGTGAGTTCAGAGCCATGAAATCGGCGACTTCTGCTCGCAGCGGGTACCGCTGCTGCGGCGGTGGTCTCCGGCGGTGAACGGGGGCTTGTTTAAATCGCTGCGACTTTCTCACCGTCCCTCGCTTGCCCCCCCCCCCCCCCCCCCCCCCCCCCCCCCGCCCCCCNGCCGCACAGCCTCCAAAGGTAAAGTTTCAGCGAATGTTTCCCCCCAACACACCCCACCACCTTCCCCCGGCGACCCTTCGCAAACGAGACCCAAACCGGGGAGGAAAATGTGCAACGTTCACACCAAGTGGTTCCCCTTTGTTCTTTCATTGTTTCTACCCGAAGTGGCGGACACGAGGACAAACACTTACCTTCTCTCCTTTTTGCTCCAAAACACACCAGTTCCCATCAGCTTTAAAATGCGCGGTCCACCTTGGGAGCGACTACAAATGTCGGGAGAGTTTGTATTCCATTCTTTTCTCGCCCTCCGCTTGCTTTCTTTTTTCTTTTCTTTTTTTTTTTTTAGCGTAAGATTAAGTTGCCGAGCACGTTGTTGCAAGCTGTAGCCCCCCGCCTTAGTGAATGGTCACGTTTAGGACCCTCCAAGTCCATCCTAATTCTGCCAGTAGAATCGAGGGTATTGGAGGTCTAAACTTTCAAAAGGCGAAGGGCCTGCGTCTGTCTGGCAGACATGAAAATGCGCTCAGTCCCGCGCTCCCTACCACCAAATGGATATAAACATTTCACCCCAGACAACTCAATGAAATATACATTTTAGAGCTTGGGTGTTGAAAAACCGTTCTCTAGCTGAGATAAGCTAAAAGCAAACTGACGTGAAGAAAATCTGCCTCAGCGTATTCCACAGCGGGAATCCTTTTTGCCTAGAGTTTAAAAACAAACAAATAAATAAGAGCATCGTATAGAAATATTAAACGTAATGCTTAAAAGGAAACAACTTCTGAGAGGAAAGTGCTACCCAGGGCAGAAGAGAAAATCGGAGCTTTTCAAAGTGTTCCTTTCTTGCAAAAATTACTGCTATTCAGGTTTCCCGCACCACCCCCCCACCCCCCTCCCATGCGACCAGGGCAGGGGATCCCTTTTTCTGCTTTCTGTGCAGTCTGGTCGGTGTTTTGCACCCAGCCACGCGGGCAATTTCCACCACCAACCCCCCTCACCCCCCAAACCTTACTTTAATCTGATTATGATGAGATTTGCTGATACAATGAATATTTGAAATGATCCTTGTGTCTTAGTGAGCGGGATGCATTTTCAGGCTCCCGTTTCCAAGGCTCCCCGCCGCAGGGGGAAGGGGAGAGGTGGGTAGAACTCGCTCCCGGGGGTGGGGAGCAGCCGAGGGCGGGAGGGGGGTGGGCAGCCAACCTTCTCCAGTGCCCAGGGGTGCTGGATTCCTTCAGCCCAACTCCCTCGACCAGTGGTTGGGGCAGGATCTTCGAGTGCCTTTCCCTCCCCCCCTGCATCATCACGCCTTTGCCAATTGACAAATAAACAAATGAAGGGAGAAAAAAAAAAAAAAAAAAAGAGGAGGAAAAAGAAAAAAAAAGAGGATGCAGGCGACCCAAGTAATTGTGGGACCGGGAGTGCTTATTGTGTCACACCCCTCGTCCCCTCCCCCCGATGTGGCCTTAACAACAAACTGGAAGACCGGTTTATTTCATAGGGCCATATTACAACCAACAAGGTAAATAGAGAGTCCCGGGTGGAGAGAGAGGGAGAGAAGGAAGGAGGGAGAGAGAGGCTTTTCTTTGATAGCGTTTAATTGGAATTGAAACATTCTGGGGCTGTAAACATTCTTTATTTATTCAGCACACATAAGCGGCCATTGTTTTATCACCATCATAATTACGGTGTCCTTTAAACTGACTGATAGCAAAGGAGATAAGGGAATGCGCCTGTAGCTCCAGATCAAATCACTGGCTCTTCCCGCTCCCGGGGTCACCAGGATCCACACGGTCCTTGGAGATGAGGAGCGCCGGAAGATTGTGGCCTGGCCATCCCTTACGTCATGAAAGTGATTTGTACCACATTGCTAATTTGGTGCAATTCATAACCTTCTGATCTACGGTTGCAACTGCTTCTCAGTTTGCAGGGTATGTTTTTCAAGACGTAGTTCCCCGGTGTAGAAATTAAGAGCCATCACCTACGCGCAGGAGAGGATCTTATTTCCCAATGTTTGTTGCTTTACCTTTGTCTAATTAAAAATGCAAACTTTTAGGATCCTTTCAGAACAAAGCCTCACCAAATCCCCTTTACGTCCAAGGATTTGCAAATTTATAAAGGCTGCATTGAATTCAGCGTGGGTCAAGGGGCAAAAAAAGGGTAGAAGGTCACTGCATTTTGATTATGGGTCAGTAAACAACATGGCATGTAGTATGTGTCCAGAAAGTCCTGCTTAAAAAAAGTGTTTTTAAAACTACCAGGAGTAGCAAACTCAAGAAATAGTCTTAGCCCGTGTTGATTATAAAATTGCACAACATTCTAGTGTGCAAGTGACACCCCAGCCCCTACAGAAAAAAAAAGACACAACATAAGAAGCATTTAGCAGATCCTTGCATTGCTGCTTTGTTTACCAAAAAAACACCAAAAAAAAACCAAACAAAAAAAAAAGGAAAGAAAAAAAAAGAAGAAGAAAAACAACCCTGCAACTCCTAAGAGTAAGAATGTTTACCAGATTATGAGGGGCTATTTTTGACTCACACCGATGGTTGGCATTTCTTTGTCCTACACGTTTAGGAGATTTTAGTTATCCATTCTGATTTCTTGTCATATTAGAATTTACGGTAAAATTTAGGTGCTGCAGTAACATTCGGCTGGCTTTAAAATAGCAGAAGGATCCTATTATACTGTACTTTGACCCTATTACATTTACGTTACTGGATGTTTTGTGATAGCCTCTAGCCGCTTTCTATCTGTGTCCTCATGGAGCAAAATACACCCAGCACCATCTAAAAGCAGGGTATAGGGTTAGAAAACAAGTCCTCATTTGACATACATGTATTTCTGCCCAGCGTCAGGAAAGGAAAAGGTTTATTTAATGCTTGTCAATACCTGAAGACACGGTCCAGCACTTTACAAATAATAATAAATAAGAATAATACTCCAATAATGTGGCAATCCCAGTGTGAAAATGCACATGACCCCTTAGATTTTCCCAAAGATTTTCAAAAGAGTCCAGCCGGTGGTGGACATCGCCGCTGCATTTCCTAACGAAACGTGTAAAAGACACTAAACGGTGTGTGCGTTGCTTCGTTGCAGAAGGAAGAGGTCAGGCTGAATTGCACCGGTGTTCAAACGTAATCATACTATGAAAATAAATCAAAACATCATGTAAAAAAAAATTTTAAGAGTATTTTAAATAATTTTACACACGTTTTCTTTCTGGAATTCTGTGGTTAAGCACTTCCCCGTGAGCATGTCTGTTTTAACACAAAGTTTACCCCCCAAAAAAATGAAAGTATATGCTTTGCAGTAAATGGGAATAGGTCTGCAGCGAGGTATTATGAATACCATTTTGCTCTTTCTTTTCTAATGAGGTTTATCCTTCGGCCAGACAGCTTCAAGACTGAAATACTACTGACTATAGAGCGTAGATCGCAGATTGCACGCTACTCAACGTGAAAAGGAGCACGTTTGATTGATAGTCTCTCTCTGTGTGTGTGTGTGTGTGTGTGCACCCATACACGCAACTCTCTGTAGTTGCATGTGTATATTGTGGTGGCAAAACCGGGCATCTCTGGGCATCCTTATCTTAGGAAACGCGATACAAACATCCATCCCTTTAATCATGTTCATCTTTGATCACCAGCGAGGGTGACACAGTCCACAAAATTAACAAAGAAACTCTGTTGCTTTTGAGAAAAAGCTACATACACATCTGGGTCTGCACACGCACGCACGACGTCCACGCGGACACACGAGCACACAGGCGTACACACACCCTGGCTCCCAGGAAATGGATTATTGCATAACTTTTCATGCGATTGATACCAGACATCTTTCATTTCTCATTCTCATTCTTTTGGGCCGGCTTTTGCATTAACAATCTGAAGCCATGAATGTTGGTGGCTATTGATCGCAATCCCTTGTGTGCGTGCAAATCCATTTTCAAGTCCCCTGCCTTTAATGTGCATGTGCGTGTGCAAGGGGCCTTTGCCGACTCTTTACCAGGCTCTCTCCACCCCCCCCCTTCTCTGATCCAGCTCGAAGACGACCCCGGATACACAACGTGTGCTGATGGCCCAGGGAAAGCACGCACACGCACACACACACACACCAAACGATGGAGAAGTAGAGAAGCAGAGGTCTCCGTGTGAGATGCGGAGAATGCTCTGCAGCCGAAAGTGTGTGTGAGTATCGGGTGGGGGGATGCAGGCTGTGAGCGCCTGACATTTCCCAAGGCTCCCGGTGGGTTTCTCCCTGCCGACATTTGGCTCTGCCTCGACCCCGGCGCTCGTAGCCACACCTTTCGGGGAACTGGGGTTTAACGGAGAGCCGCCACGAGTTTTAAACGTTGGGTAGGGCCGGCATTAAACCACAAAAATAACGCTTTTTTTAAATAGCTGCCGAATCCCGCTGCTGGGCTGTCACCGGCAGTACGTGGGTGCGGGTGCCCGTGGCTCTCCCTCCGTGCGAATGCACGCGTGGATTTACACGAGAATCCGACCCAGCTGAGCTACCTGGCAAAGAAAGGACTTTTCAGCCCATCGGGGGGGTTTTTGGTAACGTCTTCTGGACGGCTTTCTCGGAGTTCACTGTTCCCTCACTGTTGACTCCATAGCCTTAACCTTATAGCAGGGGGAGGAGAGCCGTGGGGAGGGGGTGGGGGTGTTGGCAGCATATAAGTACATCAGGAGGAATTTTTAAACGACCTTATTGTCTCTGGCTCTAGAAAGGCTCCGATGATTTCTTTTTTAGCGCCAGCAGCTGTTTTCTCTCGAAACTTTGCTCCCAGCCTCGCTACGGCGCAGAGCGCGTCTCGGACGAGCGAGGGCGGCCGGCGGGGCTGGGGATCCAGCTGCGAGGCGAGGGACGGCGGACTCCGCGGATGATCTTCGCTGTCCCGAGGCATTGTTCGCTGCTGCCTGTCGGTTAAAGGCTGAAATATCTCGAGATCCACTCAGAGATCCTTTTTTTTTTTTTTTTTCCCCCAATTCGAGGCACAACATGTAACGTGCCCTAGCTCTGCTCTCCCGGATGGGAATTGCTCTCCCCGGGTTGCCAAAGGGAAGAACCAGGCACCGCGGTTCGCACACACACACACGGGGGATTAAGTTGAACAGCGGCGATTACATCTGCGCCGAGAGCAACAGTAGTCCGGGGTTGACTTCTCAAACCTCAGCTCTCCGAGTTGGAGGGCTCCCTTCAACAGACTTCCTCCAGTCCCGGATGCACTTCACCAAATTCCCAATTCTCTCTAGAATTCCTGCGAAATTGAGGGCTCGCCTGTGTTTCGCCTTGGTGTGCAAAGCTGCGTTTTTTACAGCGTGATTATGCGCTTTCTGTTAGCTGTACCTGACGGGGTAACACGAACTCCACGCACCATATTGTCAATAGGCGGAGTGGATATTGACGGTTGGGATCGAAGATTTTTTTAATTTCTTTTCTTTTTTTTTTTTCCTTCCTCTATCGCCTTTTTTTTTGCTTTTTTTTTTTTTTCCTTTAAATTTTTGTGGCCGAGTCTCAGAAATATGATCTATCTCATTAATCTGGAGGACATGCCTTATTCTGGATGTGCAGCAGTACATAAAAGTGCTGGTGCTTGTATCCAGCGCAACCCTGGGTGCGCGGCAGAGATTGGTGTGTTTTTTTTTCGCAGCGCCTAACGTGCAAAGCGCCGGCAGCATCACTTGAACGTGACACGGGAGAGGCGGGCAGCTATCGCAACATTTGCGAGATCGTCGTTCCTGACACTCGAATCATTCATTGAACGTTCCGAAGGAGAGGTTAAACCTTCATGCTGCTTCTCCAAATTGATTTTAAGGGGCTGCTCTAAATGGAACATCAAAAAGCCGCGGCGGGGCTACCCCGAGCGGAACAAGCAAACTGCCAGCCAGAAGCATCCTAGCCCCTCGCAATCTCGTACGGTGTGTGTGCCAGCACTTTTTTGTGTTGTTGTTGTTATTAGGTAAAGGCTCCTGGAAGCACCTTGGATATTTTACATTCTCCTTTCTCTGCTGGAAGCAATCAGCACGTAGGAATCCTGACGTAGGCTCTGGGACCAGAGGACATTCCAGATCGTGATCCAGCAGGGTTAATCGTGAAAAGTGTGTACATTTCTGGCTTATCTATGCTTTGTTATGGGTCTGACGTGAGCTCGCGTCCTCCTCCTCCCCCCCCCTCCCGCAATATTACAGGCAGAATTTCAGTTAAAAGTGTTACAGTATCACGGTGCGGACACCCGTGATATTCAGGCAGCAAAATAACCTTAGTCCTCTGGCTGTAAAAAAAAAAAAACCAAAAAAAACCTAATTAAGCAGAAGAGGAAAATCAAGAGAAACTCGAAAATGTAAGTATTCCCTCTCGTTAACAACCGAGCATTTAACTTTGGAGCCTCAGAAAGGGAAATACCAGGCTGTTCTGCACGTTTTCGCTAAGCTTCATTTTCCACACAATGCAGAATAAAAGGCTAGTTCAAAGCGGCCACGTTACCGAAGGATTTTCCATCGCTATGATCAGACTTATGTCCTTTAAATTCACGGCATGCACAAAAGAGCGACGTTTGTCCAAAACGGGCTAAAAATATATGAAACGATGAGGGGGGAAAAGCATACAAATCCTTCCTCGGAAGCTAGCGACGAGGAAGTCTGAGAGGTCTGAGTGTGTTTGAGCTCGGATTGTTTAATAGAAAGATTTATATACTAACTGTATTATTTACTTTGGGAGGGGAGGTGGCAGTATAAGGGTATGCTAATTAGTGGGAGATTTTTTGGGGGAAGGGGTGGAATATCAATTTTTATTGCATCACCTGTCAGGAGTGTCCAATCAGCGTTGGCTTTAGGGGAATTAATTGATGAAGGTGTCTCCGGACGAGCTCACTTCACTCTGTCATTTTATTTGTAGCTAAAGCAGCGGCGGGAATAGCAGCTGCATTTCTTTTCTCTTCCTCCCTTCACATTCCATTATCATAGTTTCCAATGGAAAAGCAGGGAATGAAAGGGAACAGGTACTGATCTTCAGCAGCAACTTAGAGAAACACTTTGGCAAAGCTGATTTTTAAGATTATCTATTGATTGTAGCCTCACGGTTTTTTTTTTTTTAATTTATTTTTTTTTTAAATTTTTGTCTAAACTTTGGCATTTCATTTAACAGGAATAACAGCCTTTGTTATATTTTATTAGCAGGATGCCTTGAGACAAATACAGCATCTGGCTGAGGATTGTGTGTGTGTGGCTTTTTTTTTTTTTGGCTTTTTTTTTTTTTTTTCATCTCTCTCTCTCTCTCTGCAAATGCTGGGAATAATTTAATTCACGAAATGGGAGACCTGAAGTCGGGTTTTGAAGAGGTGGATGGCGTGAGGCTCGGCTACCTCATCATTAAAGGAAAGCAAATGTTTGCACTCTCCCAGGTTTTTACAGACCTGCTTAAAAACATCCCGCGAACTACCGTGCACAAGCGAATGGATCATTTAAAAGTAAAAAAGCATCACTGCGACCTGGAGGAGTTGAGGAAACTCAAAGCCATCAACTCCATCGCTTTCCACGCCGCCAAATGCACCCTGATCTCCAGAGAGGACGTGGAAGCCCTTTACACATCCTGCAAAACCGAACGGGTCCTTAAGACGAAACGGAGGAAAATAAGCCGGGCGCTGTCAGCCACCGACCTCCGGCCGGAGCTTGCACCCACCGACCCCTTCTCCGGCTTCTGGAAGGAGAACAAACTTTGGCTGGGTCTGAACGACTCTCCCCGGCCCCTGCTGCCCGTCCGGAGGAAAGCTCTGCGTCCGGGGGACACAGCCTTGCTACCGGCCTCTCATCTACCTCACATTTTGAGTAAATACACTGGCCACAGCTACCCAGAAATCGCTCGGGCGCCTTGCAAACCCCACGTAAACTATGAAACGGCGGCGGGCGGCTGCGCGCTCCTCCGCTCCCGCCGCCCGCCCGCCGCCGCGGCGCGGCCACGGCTCCCGGCCNGGCTGCCGCTGCCGCTGCCCCGCGGCTTCGGGCCGCCGCCGCCACCCGCCTTCCCCGAGAGCGGCAGCAGCGACTCGGAGTCCAGCTGCTGCTCCGGCCGCGCCGCCCACGACTCGGACTGCGGCTCCAGCCTCTCCAGCTCCAGCGAGGGCAGCTCGGAGGCGGACGAGGAGGCGGAAGAGGACGAGGAAGGCAGCGGCGCCACGGACTCCAGCGAGGGCAGCTCGGAGGAGGAGGAGGAAGAGGAGGAGGAAGAGGAGGAGGAGGAGGAGGAGGAGGACAGCACCTCGGACTCCGACTCCAGCTCCGTGTCCAGCCAGGTCTCGGTGCAGAGCATCCGCTTCAGGCGCACCAGCTTCTGCAGCCCGCCCGGCGTGGTCCACGCCAACTTCTTGTACCATCTGGCGGCCGCCGCCGCCCCCCGGCCCCCGGCCCAGGCCCCAGCCCCGGTGGAGCCCAGCGGTCTGCCCGCCCTCCGCGGTGCTCCCGGCGGAGTCAAGCCGGAGCTGCCGGAGGAGTGGGGCCGCCCCGGCTGGGCTCCCGCCGCCCAGGCGCTGCGCTGCTCCGGCGGCCTGGGGAGCTGCTTCGCGGAGATAAGGGATGATAGGGTATCCGAGCTCACATTCCCACACTCTGAGTTTTCCAGTAATGCCAAGAGTACTGACCTAACAATTAACTGTGTTGCAAAGGGGGCCTCTTCACCTAGCCCAAAGACAAACAATGCATTTCCACAACAAAGAATACTCAGAGAGGCAAGGAAATGCCTTCAAGCAACTACTACACACCGTGCAGATAACAATACAATAGCTGCTAGGTTCTTAAACAATGATTCTTCATCATCGGCAGCAAATTCAGAGAAAGATTCCAAAATCCCTCATTGTATTGAATTTGCCACGGATTTGCCCTCTTTACAAACTGATCCAGAGGAGGATGCTGCTTCTCCAGGGGCAGCAGCAGCAGCAGCTGAGCTCCAATGCACTGATACAGGCAATAAGGCATTGCCATTCCTGCACAGCATTAAAATCAAAATAGAGGACAGCAGTGCGAACGACGAGTATGAGCCCGATCTTACAACACATAAGCTAAAGTGTGAGTGCAATGATACTAAGGATGAGTTTTACGGTGTGACTGAGAGTAATAACCAGGACGCTTTATTAACAGCCAAGAAAGATTCTGCATGCACTGAGAAAGAAACCACTTCCTTAAACCCGCTGACTCAGAGTCAGGTCCTCTCATGCACTTTAGGTACTCCAAAACCTGAGGATGGGGAGTATAAATTTGGAGCAAGGGTGAGAAAAAATTACAGGACACTGGTTTTGGGAAAGCGACCTGTACTGCAGACTCCTCCAGTCAAACCAAATTTGAAATCAGCTCGAAGCCCACGTCCTACAGGTAAAATCGAGACACATGAAGGAACACTGGATGATTTTACAGTTAACAATAGACGCAAAAGGGTAGCCAGCAATGTAGCATCAGCAGTGAAAAGGCCATTTAATTTCATGGCAAATTTTCCCTGTCCACCATCACTAATTATTGGCAACGATGGGGATTTGTTGCCAGCTTATTCCTTAAACACCACTAAGGATTCCCAACCACCTCACAAGGCCCATCCTGTATGGAAATGGCAGCTGGGCGGTTCTGCAATACCTCTTCCACCTAGCCACAAATTCAGGAAATTCAATTAATAAAATAGTTTGGAAAATATTTTCTGGAACCACCTTTACCTTTCTTAACGTTTTGTTTTTTTTTTTTTTAAACTCCGCAGGATGGTTTTGTACAAGCCCATTAATGCTATACACACTTTTGGAATCCTGTTTTATCACAGTGTGAAGACAGAAACCGGATTGCTATTTTTTGTACCAATACAACAGTGGGTTTCTTTGTTTCTTTAGGGTTTGGGGTTTGGGTTGGGTTTTGGTTTGGTTTTTTTTTTTTTTGGTTCTGTTGCATTTGGGGTTGTTTTAGGTTTGGGTAGGGGTGCCCCCCCCCCCCCCCCCCCCCCCCTTGGTTACATTCCACAAAGTACTTCAGGCTAAAGACTCAAGTTAAACTCAGTTATTATGGTAGAGCTGGAACACTTTACTGTTTAAATGCTAATAATGCACCAGTACCTCAATTCAACTGCTGCAAATAAATGTCAAAAGGTTGAATAATAAATATCAGAATGAGCCATTAAATTTATGCACTAGATTTCAAAAATGGAAGTCTAACTGTTAATTCAGTTAAAGTTTGTTAAGTTACATGGTTGCACAGTAAGGGTTCACTATAATTCAATGTGGCAGCAGCCTGCTTTTTCGGGAGCTTTGTTTTCGGGTGCAGGGGGTGTCTTTTTCGAAGAGCAGTTGCACCTACTCCTTTTTCTCTGGTTTGGAAAGGCTGGGGTCTGCCTGTGACCCCAGTGCTGGGAAACACTGCCTCATCTGAAACCAGTAAATAAATGTGGAATTCTATTTTTGGTAAAAGGGTGTCTTTTTACTTGTACAGCCACTCTTTGCAAATGGGAAGCCTTTTTGTTTCACTCCGAGGTCTTAAATAAGGTTGCTGTTACCCACTAATGTCATACTCCAGTTGTGGTCTGAACATGCCCCTTACAAACTTGCAAAGCAACTAAAATATTTGCCTGGCTAGCAGCACAATTTATGGTCCAGCCCCTCACGCCGGCTGGAGGAAATAGCAAAGCAGTAAATACAACACAGAAAGTGAAACGAGAGGCCGTAAGTGGAAAGAATACACAAAAATGAGAAGACCACGTTACTCGTATTTTTTTGGCACCAGAACTCAGGCGTTTTCGGCCCTGTTACACTGCCCAGTTCTCTCCTCAGCTGTTGAAATTTGTTGTTGTGGGGTTTATTTTGCCATGCCAAACCTCTCGACGTGGCAGGAACATTTTTATTTTTTTTTTACTGCACGTGACAATCAGAGGCAATGATCTATATTTGCACTTAATATCAAGATAGTCGAATAGGCAGACTTCTAGGGTCTAGCCCTCGGTAAGACATGCTGGTATAATATATTGTGATGATGGAAGCAGTAAATCAAAATTATGGAAATTTGCACTGTTGAAAAACATGCTTTAGCTTTATTTTCAATTAAAAACACTGTTTAAAAAAGATTCCTGATTCCATACACTTTGAATTATTGCAGAGTTATCCGTGGTTTCCTCTCTGTTTGTAAGTTCACTGTTTTTATTCAGAGGAAATACGCTTCAAGAGGTTAACTGTTTCCCTCCCTTCCCTCCCCCNCAAGCTGGAGGCCGAAGTGGAGGCCACGTTGAGGAGTGGGGAAGGTCTCTCTTGTTGGGGGGGAGAGGCCGGGTACAGCAACTCTGAAAACAGCCTGAAAAAAAGTTTGCAGCTTAAGAAAGGCAGTTATAATTGAGTTGCTGAATCAGCAGAGTTTAGGATGAATAATTGCTGGTTTCTTTCTTTGGATTAGCATTTTATTTATACTAGATCATTCCCAAATTAAATTTTAAGGATTCCACTCATCGATCAATCCTGGGAGAATAATTTATTGTAAATCAGGGGGGGGAAAAAAAGGAAAAAGGAAAACAAAGCAACAATGCAATGTTTACTGTGGGACTCAAAGTCAACATTTCTGCTGGCAATCCATTGCCTGGGTTTCAATTTTTTAATTCCTGCCTTTTGTGATGCCCTCTCCCAGCCCCTTGTCTCTCTAAAGATTCCAGGCAGTCACTAACTGATTTCAGCTCTGTTTACTATATCCACACCGTAGTAGGTTTTGAGTTGTTTTTTTTTTCCCACTCTCATTGTAAAAGGCCTGGCCTAAGAATACCTGCAGCCAAATATATTTAGAAAGAGTAAACAATCTCCTTTCAGTGGAGTCGCCCTTCCCCCTGCACGCACACGCACACACATCACTTTAAACTGCCAATTGCAAAAGGTGCAGCGCATACTTAAACCGCTCTGCTGAAATTACGATGCTCGTGAAAAATCTGCTTACTGAAGTTGTTCTGAGATGAATGTTTACATTCGTGTGTTTAGAGCTGCACAGATTACAGCCTTATTTCCAGAGAACTGTAAAGACGAACCAACTGTACTGCTCAGGAAAGCCCCTCACCCCTGTTCGCGTGCCGCGGCTGCTTGACAAAAGTCGTCTTTTGACCAAATAATAAAAAAAAAAAGACAGAGAGAAAAAGAGCCAAATCCAAAAGCTGCAAAGGTGCAATATGCAAACTTGAAACCTAAAATTTCGCCTTGTCAATTAAACATCGTATCACTTTCAAAGTAACTCTGTCCCTTGCCTCTGTTTACTTCCAATTAGAGATATGCTGATTTGGCCAGGAATTGTAAATTACAGAGGTGCCTTTTCAGGTTCCGGAAATAATCCTGGGAGGAGGGAGGGGTGGAAAGGGAGGGAGGAATAAGCATAAATTTATACCAAATAGGGTCTGTAGAGTTGAGGATGTGAAATATGGCGCCCAGCCCTGCCAGCAGCCTGGGAGCTCCAGGCCCAGCACCCACTGACACCCCCACTGTGCAGGCAACCTTCGGAAGGCAGCGAGTTAAGCAACCAAATAATTTCCACACGTGGTGCAGTGCAAGCCACTAATAAGGACACTCGTGTTTTTACTATGGTTGGAAAAAAATTGGTCAGGTACAATAACTCACTGGTGGGGAAAAAAAAAATAACAAGGGGGGAAAAAAAACCCCACCAGGTATTCTGTCAGATTCTGTTAGTTTGGTAACTGGTTCTGATGGCACTGTAATTATTACTGTATGCAATGTTCGTTATCAATTCAGCCTTAATAATACAAACTCATATCGCTGAGTTACATCAAAATAATCCATTTTCTCCCACAAAGGTAAGTTGTTATAATGAGAAATAATGCAGGTTTTTCAGGGGACCCGTGTTGCCATTGCGTGGTGATGTTTACAGGAGATAAAACTTTAAACGTGTCAGTAATGAATCGCCACCGTTTCCAAACGCCTGGTGCACACAAAAATCAACAGCGTGTTCTAGGGGAAAAAGCGATCGAGGGAAGCGTGTGTGCTTTATAGACTGTACTCCATAGGTATTTACCACGAGTCGAATCCATCAGTAAATTTATTGGGAAGATTGTTGCTGCCAGATGGAAGACAAAAGGAACTTTTGGACTATGTTTAATTCTCTAGAACGTTACAAAGGGAACGGGTGTCATGCCTTCAGCCACGAGGTGTACTGCCTTAAAAGACGTAACTTTCTGTTTACAGCAATTTTAAGAAATGATTACTCTCTGGCCTACACTGACTTGACTACAGTGGGATGATCTCTTCACTGGTTGTTTATTTAAAATGCCACTACTAGCAATCATGCAAAATAGCGGGATGTTGTACGAAGTTTGCTGTTCAATCAGTTCACTCGGTGATTATATATTTTGTTTTTACATGGTCTCTGATTCTTTTTCCTCTGACAGATTTAGTTGCCAATAAATTAACGTTTCTGCAGAAACGAGAGCAGTGCTATCACGTTTGTGTTTGTCACCGTTCACACGTGCGAGTGCTTGAGACGGAGAGGGGGTATAAAAAAAAAGAAGTGGCATTTTCCACACATGTCAGTAATCTGCAGGAAAATATTCTACAGACACAGTATGTTAGAGAACACGAGACACGGATAATGTTGTTAATTGCAGGTTTTATAGTTAAGAGGGTTGCTGGAAAGAATATGCAACGGCTCATCCTGGGATCACTTTGGTCAGCTTGGAGGTACAAAAGGCGAGCGAGAGCCTGAAAAAGAAATCCCTGGCTACCAAAATAAGGAGGGAGGCCTTGGGATCTACCTTGCTCAAGTCAACGCTTGCAGACATAACCCATCCTCCTGGTATTTAGCCTCGGAATTCGCGTTTGCTCAGCCCCGAGCCGAGAGAAAGATTCCTGGCCGCAGGGGTGGCCGGGGGCTCGCGGGCAAGGGCTGCGGCCTGCCCCAAAAACCTTTTGGCATGGGACAGCTAACCGGGTTTTAGGCCTTCCACGTTGCATTTTTTCACAGCGCTGATATAATTATTTGCCGTGCCCTAGGCCTCTCTCTCTGTCTTCCCCCCTCTCCCTTTCACTCCGAGGCGGCCTCACAAGCCCCTTGCTTTAAAAGGCCCGAGATGTTTTGCATGAAGCGCTCACAATAGGGGTTGAGAGAACTGACAGTTTCAAAAACAAGGCGCCCTGTCCTTTCCAGATGCCGAGGACCCCCTCTCCCGCACCATCTCTCGTTTGCTTCTCGCTGCTGGTGGCTCTATCCTTAGCATTGCAAATATACGGCAACAGCTGTGTTTGTAAACAGGGTGTGTGTGTGTAGGGGGGGGGGAGGCCGGCGGGAGCCCCGCCACCACCATCACCACCATCACCACTGCCACCGCCACCATCACCGCCACCATCACCACCGCCGCTGCTGCTGCTGCTGCTCGGCGCGGCGCGATGCCTCCACCGGCCGCCGCTCCGCAGCCTCGCCAGACAGCGCCGGGAGGTTTAAAAACACACACACAAAAAAAAAAAACAAAAACAAGAGAAAAAAAAGAAAGAAAGAGAGAGGGAGGTTAAAAAAACAACAAAACCCACGAGTTTCTCGGGGCCGGGTGTCGGGAGCAGCGCTGGCCCCCGAGCGGCGGCTCCGCACGGCGCCGGGGCTGCCCCTGCGCCGCGGGCCCGGGGCACAGCGCGCCTCGGGCCGCCATCTTGCCCGGCGCCACTCAGCCTTTCCCCGGCACCCTGGCCCCGGCGCTCCCGCTCTCGGAGCGGCTCCTCGCGGCCGGGCGGGGCCGGCGCGGCGGCCCCAGGGGCCCCCCGGGGAGGAGGAGGTGGACGGGGGGGGAAGGTGGGGGGGTGCTCCTGCACTTCAAAGCATCTTCTCGGCGGGGCAGCGGATCCCCATCTCGCTTCTCCCCATCATCATCATCTCGCTTCTCCCCCCCTCCGGCTCCCTCCGCCGGGGCGTCCATCTTTCCCGGGGCTCTCCCGGT